>JAMWET010002142.1:0-130499 GCA_024036415.1 Prochilodus magdalenae
GAAAGTGATTGTATAACACCGTGTTTGTGTTCAAGAAGCTGCAAAAAAAACAAAATTCCAGTATGAGGAAAAACAGTGGATGATTCTAAATTGACCAAAAAATGTCAATAAATTTAACATTGATAATGTCTCATATTTCAAAGTGGTCACCAGATCTCAAAACAGATAATGACAAAAATAGCATACATGCATATTAAAAATACTTTTTGTGCTTTAAAGAAAACAAGTATCTCCGAAACAAGGCTTTAAAATGACAAGTGAGGAATGTTTTAGTAGTGTTTATGTATGTATGTATGTATGTATGTATCTGTTTGTTTGTTTGTTTGTTTATTATTTATTTTTGGAATGAAGTGAATTATGATTTTTGTGAATGAAGAATGCATTGAATTGTGGGTGGAATGTCTTTCTTATTTTCTGTTCTAAATGTATTGTGCTTTTTGTAGCCCCATGAGGTGGAACTCTATGAAGGAATCTGTTCCTGTTTATCAGAAATGAGTGATGCAGAAATTGACAGGATCATCAGAGTGACTGAGGTATAGTTTACTGCACTGAAGTGGTATTTTGAAGACAACATAAGCTGGAGAAAATGATTTTTTGTCTTTAGATAATCTTGACATTTTCCTTCATACTTGTTCAGAGGAAACTGATTTGTTTTGAAATGTGCATACACAGTAATTGGTTGAGAGCTACTGCACCTTTTGGGTTGACCCCTTATGCAGGTCAAGACTTCCCTTTGTCACTACCATGGCTACATACATTACAGATTACCTCACATCTCTAAGTGCAATATTACTTATGCTGCTCCGTTTATGTCTGTACATGCTTTTCTATTTATTATGTTATAGGCAATGTCTTATACATGCACATTTATGTACATAGACAAATCTCCTTAATTCAGCTCTATTTATTTATTCTGATTAATGTATGTGGCATAACTTCATAAGAACACCTTTTATAAGCCAACATAAGACCTCTTATGGTTTATTTTAATTTATGTCATTTTGTGATTAATAGCTCTTCTGTAACCTCTGCTCTTTTTATTGTAATAATGTATTGTCTTACTTGTGCAATATGTACAGAACTGTGACACTGCAATTTCCTTCGGGATCAATAAAGTGTTATCTTATCTTATCTTATTAGTTTCATTGTAGTTACTAGTAAACTGTCTGCATAACAAAACCTAAACATTAGTAGCTAAACAAGACAAGAGTTTAAGGAGTTAAAAGCTTGGAGTTCACTTAAATCGCCTACTTACTTTCCGCCCCCTCCAACACATCTTACTGACCTTATAAGCCCTTCATCCTTTAAATCAGAGGGTTCAGAGAAAATGCTACACTGAGAATTCAGGAGTGAGTAGGACTAACTAACTAAGTGATCTGTACTGACCTCTACAGGCCAATGTGGAGAAGACCGCCTTTATCCTCTCCTACTTCAGTTCAAAGGGCAGAATCCCACTCCTGGGCCTTAATGATGTCATCAGCACTGTCTTGCAGAAGGGGGAGAATGGGAAAATCAGCTGGCTTCTCCTGCAGTGTCTCTACCAATCGCGTTTGGCCTCTGGCCCTAACACAGGTGAGTCAGACATATTCGCTGCAGCCGGCATGTTTCACAAACACGATGGTGGAAAGAGGGAGAAAGTCATGTGATGCCTCAGGGGTTTAAGGCAGCTAGGCAAGCATTGCACTAAACATGTGTTATCAGAGTATGTAGCCCTGTCCAAAAGACCACCCTGCTTGTATCTAACTCAGTCAGAGTGGCCATTAATTACAAGCGTATTCATTTTTTAGCATCCGGAAAAACAGCTAAACCTACAAAACTTTAGAAATTAGTTCCATCCAAGTAATCCTAAACTTATTCAACAGTGTTAAGGTTTGGGCTTGGTCCATTGTCCGGAGAACAGTAGCATTTTCTCTTTCTGTTCTTTATTTTGGTCTGTTTCCTGCTCTCTGTGACATCGTCTTGACATCTCAACACCCTTTCACACATATAACTATATAAGGCCATTTCCTTTAATATCCCTTCTTATTTGGAGACTTGTTATTAAGTCTTTCTAACACGTGTGCATGGATATTTTCCCACACCTCCAAAGTTCAGTCTGAGAAATTGGTTTCATTGTCTGTTTATCATGATCCAAGTTATCTCAAGCACATGTTGTTGAGGTCTCGACTCGGGGACGGTCGTTTCATTGTTCTTAGACAGAATACATCTTTCCAGATTGGTTGTCTTCTCACAGTGGAAGCATGGTCAGATCAGAGGCAAGAGTGGAGCTTGATTTTCCATTCTGCCATCTTAAAGTGCCAATAAATTTAGAAGCTGGAGGCTCTTTATAGATTTCTGACAACAACATCTGGGGGCTGTAGTTTTTTTTAGAAGCCATGTTTTGGCTAGAGGCTAGCCTCATCAGAAGTTTGCCAGTGTTGTTTGCATTAGATACTCATAATTTCTAACAAGTGGAGTAGCTCTTCCTCCTTACATTGCTTTGCAGGCTTTCAGTCTCTCTTGTCAATGAAATTTGCATCAGGATTGTTCAGAAAACACTGTGTGACATTGTTTGATTTGTGTATTTAAAAGAGAGATATCAGTAAAAGATATACTAAATGAAATTATTTATTAAGTAAATACATAAATAAACAATATGTTTTTATGTGAAATATTTAGCAAAATAACAGATGGTGATTAATAGAGTGGCTAATTGAAAGTGGTCAATTAATTTTAGAAGGCTGGATTCAAGCAGCATTTTTACCCCCTTTAGGTGTGTCCAAAAGAATGGAGTGGCTGCTGGAGTTAATGGGGCATATCAGGAAAGTGGCATACGGAGCTCCCTCTGTGAAATGCAGCAACATCAAAGAGGTGCGTAAATGGCGTGGTACTGATCACAATGAAAACTTAAGGCTCCATCAGTATGTGCAGCTAACAGCATTCCTCGTGCTCCTGAAACTTGTATCAGTAATTTGAAGACAGTGTACACACCTATTCACTTACCCCAATGAAGGCAATGCTGGATACGTTTAGTGTCTGAAGTTTGCTTCTGTAGTTTTGCACTGGTGCTGTAAGGCTAATGTAGTGCGTTTGTACCTTTTTCCGTTGTATAGATAAAATCTATATCATACAGTGTCAGAAACCACATGAGATTGTGAGATTTACATGCTGCTTATTGGTGAGGAATAGCTGTACAGTACTATGCTGAGGTAAGCTTCAGACACCAAACTTGTTTTGGCTGTTGGAGCCCTAACAGTTTCTCATCCCCTGGTGCAGGGCACCGACTTCCTACTTGATGTTTTCACCTCTGCTTTGGTGTCCTGGGCAGACCACTCCATGCCACTACTCATTGGGGTCCGAGCCCAGTGGTTTCCATGGAAACAAGCCCCCTTCCAGTACCCAGACCTGCCCCATAGCCTCTATGTGAACACCGTTAGCACTGACGAGTCACTTAAACAGTGTGTGCTTGCAATGCCATACAGCCTAAAGCATCTGCTGGCTAAAGAACCGTGGAAGTCCCAGTCACAGAAGGTATGTGTTGTTCTAATAACAGAGATTGTGAAATGTTGTTCTTTATGGAAACAGTAGGCTTCAAAAGGGCTGTGCACTATATCATTTGTGATGTTGGGATTTGTAATACTGATACAGCAGAAGCTGCAATATGCAGCTAGGCCATATCACCATATATTTTACTGTGTGCTGTGAATCCAGATGAGTTTCTGGGGGCATATTTGTGTAGTCCAACAAAAAGAACATGAAGTCAAAAGTGGTAACGTACAGCACTGTGCAAAAGTTTTATTTGGTTTGTAGTTAATGTTTCAGTGTGGGGTGGAAAAGCAGTAATTTAAAAAGAACATTATACAAAAGCCTCCAACAATATTATCCATGTATCACAACTATTAGTAATTCATGTATCCACCCTTTCTTATGAGAATATTAGATACAAGATAATACACTTGTATAAGGAAGGAGAAAGTCAAAGGAAATAATTGAAAAAACTGAACTGAAGAAAAAGTTATAAAATTATAGACAGTAATTAGGGCTCCTAACATCCAAGCCACATTTAGTAGACAACCAAAATATATAAAATGTTTAAAAATGAAGAATATTTGCACTAGTATACTGAAACTGGACCGACTCCAGACCCCAAAATCACTAAATATTATGTAAAAAAATATCTCTGCAAATGTCTTTGAAATACTGAAAGCAAGTTTCCGTAAAAGAATGTTAGCAAGTTATTAAAAAAGACGAAGAGTAGACACACTAAATAGTTCATATTATATTTAGTTGTTGAGGCTTCTTTTTAAAGTAAATTATTTTAACTGGAAATTAATAATAATAATGTGGTCTCTGACTTTTGCACGTTTCTGTATTACAGCCGTATGTAGCACTGTGTTGGTTATAATAATCACAGCTTGGTATTTTGTTCATATGTACCTCTGCCTCTCAAAATGTAAAAAAGTGTTGCAGTAATAATGAAGTGTCGGTCTAAAAGTAAACTAAAGTAGACCATAGTATCATCAAGCAGAGCTGGTGAAATAACTAACCGAGATGAATGTAAAATGATTCTTGTCTCTCTTCACTGTGCTGTCAGTTTATTGACTGGCTCTTCAGTATAGCGGAAGCTCCTGGGGACGCATTATCACAAACAGCTATCTTTACAACCAGAGGTGAGAAAAACGCTATTTTGAACTTTGTGGCAGAACAACTTTAACCAGTCTGTAAAGCATGGCATGAGATCTCAAAAGCTACAGTTTAGGACATTGAAGCACTAAGCATACATAGTCATACATATTCACAATACAGCCTGTACCTTTCACCTCATCAGCTTGTCTTTCGTTACATCCTCAGCGGCTTTACTGGCATTGAAATCTACCCCAGAGTTCAAGAAGAAGACAGTGTGGACCAGAGCATATGGCTGGTGACCTCAGTAACATGCTCAGTCACCGCTAGCTTTAACGCCGCTTAACAAAACCCTTATTTTTGTACAAAGTTTATGGATTGCAGGATTGAGCGGACTTCTGGAAGGTACTTGAAAACTATGCCGGGAGGTCTATGCATGCATGTCTTTCATGATCCAAACTATCAATCACAGAATCACAGGTTTGTTTTTCACACTGCGGTTGTTTACAACCCAAGAATCAAACCGCATTAATGTACCTTACTGCAAAATATCACAGCACTTAAGTCGAAACATGTTTTGCCTGTTACATAAGTTTATTACACTGTGTTAATGACCTGTTTGCTTTGTGGATTCAAATCATTTAAGCAGTCGACGTGTTAAAGCAAGATTGCACTGCATTTGCATTTATGCATCAAAACATCAAAATTTAATTTAATAAAACTTTTTTTTACATCTGTTACATGAAAATATTCTAAAATCTTCCATTTCGTTCATGACAGTACATTCCAAATATGCTACTCTGCATGTTAAGTATTAGAAGTAACCAAACACGTCCAGTTATAACGGCCCCATATCCTACATGTTCCCTGTATTTTAATAGTATAATATTTTGGTGGGGTTAAAAACCAAAAACAGTCAGGATTCTTTTTCTCATCTCCATTTCCTGCCTCTCTTTATCTCTTAAGGCTATTTTTTGTTACTGTGCCTTTAAGCTCTATGTAAACAGTCTCTTTCCTGATCGGCTGCCCTGCGTTGTTCCTCATTCAAAGATCATTCAAAAGAAATGCACTTCTTAAGTGCATTGCTTTCTGTGACATCACTAAAACAATGAATTCTAAATAGGCTATTTTAGTTTCCATATGTGGGGTGTGGACAGGTCACTGACCAGTATCTTTCGAAACTTTCACAATGTTTACATGTCCTTTTCAACATAATGACAGTATTTTGTAGCATTGCTGATTTCTTCAATTAGCTCGTCTTCATCTTGTTATTCCAGCTGTCAATGGTCTGTGTCCTTTCCTTCAGTAAGATTAATACTGCCGTGCCTGAACCTTCAAAACAGAAATAAAAGCATTTAGCAATGGCTTGTAAGCTAATACTGGCTTTGGTGCATTTATTTGCTGCATGTGTGAAATAAATAGCCAGCTTGTGTCTCACCTGCTGCCAACAGAGGGAGGTAAGCCATTAGCAGGTATGTGAAATGGACGTAGACAGAAACAGAGGCATTAAACTGGACAAAATACATCCCCTGAGACTCGTAGTAAGGAAGTGCCTGTAGAATACAGATTCCTGAGAAAAAAAGGAAATAAGAAAGAGAGTGTAGTAAGAGGAAATTACAACAGATGGTAGATGTTGGTTCCCTAATGACACCATCCACAGCTACATTTTTCATTTCATGTGAGAAAACTTCTAGAGATGGACGTCACCACCACTGTGTACAATTTGGACGTGCTAAGGTCCTCTAAAGACTAGGGCTGTACCCAACTCAGAATTTTGTCAGTCGAATCAGATTCGCCCGTCCTGGCCGACGATTCGACTATTCGTTCACGTTTTTTTCTCCATGTACATTATCTAGTAATCAGTAAATCAATTTGCATACGTTTCAGATCTGATGTCCTCCTCATTTAGAAAGTCAGCAGAGTCACAGGAACATATTTCTGAACTAAAAGAGGCGGGGCATATGATGATCGATCTGGAGCCTGATTAATTACAGGATATAGCGCCGGGCAGCAGCGCGTATGCTAAACATTAGCACTTATAGCTTATAGTCTTTTTAATCTCACTCCTAACAGCTTCTTCAGTAGGAGGACCCTTCGTCTGTCATCTCTCATAAATAACGAACTGCTAAATAAAACTAAATTAGTCCATATTTAAATTATTTCTAGAGTATTATCATCTCGTTCTGAAATAATTATCTCTCGTTTGTCGGCAGGCATATTAAGTGACTGTACTTATCCTTAAATAAAGATAATATTAGCTGTAGACGGATAAATATAAATATCTGTAATTTAGGTTCTAAAATAATGGAATTATAATAAAACAAACGTCTCCGCTCCGTTGTTTCTTCACCGCAAACAGCCGTTACGTCTAAATCGAAAGTCAGCTCACTCATTTGAAGCAGTGTTGGATGTCTGACTAAATGACGAGCAGAATTAGCTTTAATTTGTTCAGATTCTCTTCTTCTAAAGCTCCTCCAGACTCTTTCTGAGACATCGTTCCACCCGTGTTTCTCAGCTTCTCAGCTTTAGCTTCCTTCCTGTGTCATGTGGATTTAATTTTTTTAGCAAGTGTTTTTAGCAAGCCCAGCTAGAACTTACATATATATTTATTATTCCCCTTTTAATAATTATTAAAATGTTTTTTTACATCCTTAAAGTTCTTGTGCATTTTAGTAAGCTTTAGTTTGTTTTATGAGAGAGAAAAAAATGGGTCACTGTTGTCAGCCGACTTGAAGGGTCTCCGACTGACGAATCGACTCGTCGATTTCTAGAGGGCAGCCCTACTAAAGACTTTCTGAGAATTTCACGACTCATTATGCATCTGAACCATTTTTAATGGTTTCACCTTGAACCAGGTTCAGGCAGAACATGCTTTAGTCAAGTTCTTGTATTCATATATCATATAGCTCTCTCATCTGTGAATTTTAACAGTAATTAGACATATATATCTCCAGACTCATACGAAGGCTGATTTTATATTGTTGGTTGTTCTCGGGATGACTGTAATGTAGGACCATTCTGTAATATTCACAGAGAGAATTAGTTGATTCATGTTGATATATTCTGTTCTTCTTTGGGCTTAAAAATAAATGTGCCACAAAAGCTTCTTTAAGATTAATATACTCTATTTTGATCTTTCAAGGCTTATCTGTTTCTAACAACATGCAATTGATTGAATTGTGTTTTGCATCAGTTCACCAAACCTTGTAGCGCATGTTACAACTAGCCCCTTCATCTGTTGCAACTAAACCCTGTGGGTTTAGCGGTATCGTTTGCACTCTCGCTTTATTTATGGTTCAATTTCATAAACAGTAGGTGATACTGTGATACTGAACAGCTGGAAATAAAGTTTGTTTTCATTTGTAGCGGAGTGTGTGCAGTTTGCTTATATACAAATACCAATCTTGCTCAAATACTACAATCATTAGGCACAAAAAACAACGGATGCACACTGTCCTCTATTCTATTTACAACATCCTTTCTACTTCGGACATTCTAGAAACACCACAGCTGAGGCTATCAGGCCGCTGGCTGGCGTACAGCTGGAAACGTCTATCAACACATTTCCTGACAACACATTTCCCCCCCCTCCCCCGTCCACCCTCCATTCTAGCCAGCACACTCGCCACCTCAGGCCTATGTACTCTCACTTCCTGCTTGCTAAAATATCTAAGCGGTAACCATGCTAAGGACTATTTGTAGTCCTTATGAACCTGTTAAGCCCACTTAAACTGAAAGCAGATCAGTGTTCACAGTCGTGTAAAGTTATCGGTCAGGACTGTGCAGGTGTTTCTGAATGATTACTGCCTTATTGTAATATGTTTTTCTGACCTAATTTTGCTGATTTAGTATAAATAGTATAAGTACCACACAAATTGGAAAACTGGTTTTACAGAATGCTGGTAAATATCTTATTAGATCTTATTCAACATTTTGAGCAAACGTATCTAGGCTGAATTTAGCTGCAGTTATTTCAGTCGATGCGGATTTTGTGTGCATGTGACTGTTAGTGTAGCATGTCATTTTCAGCACGTCTAGCTGCGAAAGACACACTGCAGTTGCAAGTCAAAGCTGTTGCACAGGGCTATAGCTGTTAAACACAACATGTAGAAAGTAGAAGTAGATCCATCTGGATATATATATATATATATATATATATATATATATATATAGTATTTATATTATAGAATTTATAATTATACTTATATTTAAGGTATGTTGGTACAGCAGACCAGTGTTATTACCTGAACATTCTGGGGCATAATAAATTAATAAATATATTATAAATATGGGGGTTGAAATCTAAATATTGTTATGTAGCAGCTCAGAGCAAAGAAAAGTGGTCCATTTTGTTTAGACACAAATTGCATTTTGGGCTACAGTTTCATATTCAGTCAAACGACAGGTTTTTATTAACTCCAGCCTCACAAAAGTTAATACAAAACTTGTAGGCAGGGCATGGAGTACAGCTGGCACTGCAGCACAAATTCCATAAAAAGGGCAACTATGTACACAACGCAGTTGACTAGATGATAGATGTATGACAGTTCAGCTATAGAACCTACAGAACCTCTTCTCAGTTATAGTGTTGTAGTGATGCCTAGTACATAAACGTCACCAGGAAGGCACCTGTCCCAAAAAGCTGTCCTGACTGTGAGCACACTCTGAACTAATCAAATGGGTTTGCTGTATGCAGATGGTCAGACTAAATAAAAAATAAAACCCATACCTGCAAATTAATTAAACGATATAAATATTTATTTCAGGCAGCCAATTATTTTGGAAATTCTGGAGGTGTAGCAACCCTATACTCTTAATACTGATGGCTTTACAAGTGTTCTTTAGAAAAGACATTAAGCCTTATTCACCAGCTGTTCTTAAGATGACAGTTTTTCTTAAAACCCACTTACACTGTTTCCACAGAGAGACTCTGACATTCGCAATCAAGAGCACAAAGCTGTGGCCATTCCTGTGGTTTAGGAACACGTAATGCATCTGACGTAGACTTTTTCCTAGGACTTTTCTCAAGAAATTCCAGAAAAAACTTAGGAAGAGTTTAGAGAATGAGGCCTGATGGTTGTATATAAAGCCACGTTATAAGCTTCATCTTGTACAACTAGCAGAATCCTTTTGGGTGCTATGTAAAACCATTTTCAAAAAAGTTCTATTTAAAACCATATACTAAATGTTTTCAGTGGTTGGCTGTGTGTCAGTGGTCCTATATGGATGAACCTCCCTTTTTTAGATTATAGGATCAGTCACAGTTTCACTGATACAGTCTGTACACGGTATTCTGCAGGTGTTATTACTAACAACCAGTTGTTCTAATTGATGTCATACCTTCTGTAATGACAGACAGCATGTAGACCGGAATGGAGACTGTGTGGCGCGCCCACAGCATATCGAAGGATGGGGTACTGATGAGACACAGCAGCTCATATGGGTACCTACAAGACAGAACACACTTGTGTAGTCTGGTAATCCTCGTACTGACTCCTACGTCAAAAGCAGAGCGTTCTGCTCCAGAAAGGTGCCGTGTGTGAGGCTGTGCAGCACGAGGAAGAGAAGCTTAAATAAGCCTTGTGTCTGGTTAGCATGTGCAGGTGAAGATACACACCTTAACAGATCCAAAATATTCCACAGATAAAACAGCACACACACTATTGTGCTACTCTGAAACTCCTCCTGGCTGATGAGCAGGAATAAGAGGAAATTTCTCTCCACCACCTGCCAAAGAAATTGAGGTGGGCAAAAAAAAAGAGGTCTTGGGGATGAATGACTGTGTGGTATGTATGGCAGTATTTGAATCAAGTGAAGTCCATTCAGACATGAATGCTCATCATTAGCCAACTTCAGTTTTACCTGGACAAAACGAGGGAGGAGTCTGCTTTCTTCAAGTCCGTCTGCTATGTGGAAAAGCTCCAGGACTGTCAAAAGCTGGCACAGACACATCACCACGCCCACAAAATAGAATGTGCCAGCTACAGCATCTAAAAGCAGACCGTAAACAAATATGCTGATCTAATGCACAACTTGTTGATACACAATGTTGATATCCCATGTTTCATAAATGTGTAGTAAGACACTAAACCAAATCATATTAATGAGAATGATGTACATATTCAGTATAGAGATTCGGTTTTTGTTGCCTGTTTACTATAACTACGTCACAAAAGTTCTTAGGCTGGTCTGTGTGAACATATGCTCAGTATGTGAGCAGTGATGCCCACCATGAGTCGTCCTGCTAGTGCCAGCACCATCATCGGACGGCTCCATGATGCTGGAATACCGTTACAACAACTGCCCTGAACACCACGCAAAGGTCACCAAAGACGTGTCGTGCCAGACTGTCATTGAGTGATTCAGAACCGCAGCGGGTCATCTTCAGTGACGAGTCCCACTGTTGCTAATGGATTCAGACAAAAGTGGCTGAAGAAGTCTGCTGTATAATTTAGGGACATAACAGTTAGTCTGTTAGTCCATTAGTAGATTCCTTCACTTCAATAACAACGCATTCTCCCTCCATCAGGCCACCACTTGGAGCTGATTTTGCCTGAGCCCTAAGCGCAGGCTGCAGAAAGCTAAACACCTCTTGTAGTCCTCCTTCACAGTATTTATTTAGGGTGGAGAGCTCAAAGCTGTTGCTTACCGCAGCCAAATGAAAGAAATCTGGCAGACATGTTTGTAAAGATCCATGTGTGTCCGCAGAACTGGAGCAAGTAGTACAGGAACAGATAGGCAAGTCCAAAACTGCATCTGGTAAACAAGAAAAACAGAGGGTTGTTATAGCAGCACTTAGAGGATCGAGATGAAGACTTGTGTGGTTAATCTGTTTAGTCCACATTGGTAGTTACACCTGCAAGGCTTTGAGCATTAACACAGATTGGAGCTCTGTCTTTTAGTAATGAATCACAAACATCAGGGGATTACAGCAAATATCTGAATTTAAGAGAAGTCACATGTATGTGTTTCCTTTTTCTTCATCTACGTTATGATATACTGTAAACAATGACCTTCCAGAGGGAAACAGAACAGGACAGCAAATTACTTGAATGTATTACCAATGCAGCAACAACCTCCAGGCTATGTCCTAAAGAACAGGGCACTTGGAATAATGCTTGTCGTCTGCTCTGGAGCTATTTTACTGCTCCTTACTCATTTGAATGGTGCAGTTATCACCAGTGATATGATTCTAGAGTACGTGTCATTGCCCTGTTAGAAAAACCAGCATAGGCCAGCATATATAGTGTTCTGGATGCCATTAGCACTCTGATTCATGAAGAGTGGAACTAAGCAATGGCCCAGGATTGCTGTGGTTCCATTGTCCTACATTAAAGTACAGTAAGTTTTCTCATTGTCCTGTGACGTTAGTACTTTTGAGATGCATACCAGCAGCGTTACGTTGTGCTATGGATGCTAATATGCTGGTGCCCATCAAAACCTGTATATGTTGTGATCTGCATGCTGGTGTGTTGGTCAGCCAGGATGACCATTCCTCCTTTTCAAGCACCTGAGCACAGGTAACTAAAGCTAGTACATCCAGAGTTCTAGCTACCATGTTAAGGGTTAAGATGTCAGACCTATATCCAGTGGTCATCTGTAGTCCATTCTGCACCTGAAGTGTCCCATATAGAGAAACCAATAGGAGAAACATTTTTATTCAGGACCCACCAGCCCCATCATGCACTGCCTGAGACAGGAGGAAAACGTTGGACTGGCTCTTGGTAACATGACTAATGTCTCAACACGTCTCTTGCACAAGGTTTCCTTTATAGTGCTCACTGTTGGTCCGAGTTGTGCTGGTTGTGGGGCACAGCTTAGCCTTTTAAACCATAACCCCTTTAACTGACCCACAGCATTCAGCTCCTCACTCTCATAGCTACTTAACTTCCATGCCTTAACATAACTGTAACTCTCCCTGCTGGGAATGTGCTGTTGGTGTGAAGTACCGTCAGGGCTGGGGGGCTAACTCCGCTCTGAGCGCTGTTTAACACACCGGTTTGGGGTAGTGAGGACTACAGTAGCTCTGACTGGTGTTAATGGTCGCTGCTGCTAACAGGACTGTGTGTGCTGTGTAAAGTGTTACGCCCACCGCGGCTGCTCGGTTGGGGGATGAGGGTGATCCCACTGCTCGGCTGCCTCCAAAACAACCACCCCAAAAACACCACAAGAGCAGAGTAAGAAACCGCCGGTCGCGTGTTCGTCTGCGTCGCTCCTTACCTCGCGTCCCTCGGTCCTTCGTGGAGACTGTGTTCAGTATCCATCCAGCTTTTCTGTGGAAAACATTGAGTCTGACTTCTCCCTTCAGAGCCTCCCGCTGACGTCAGAAGGGCAGGACCAGCGGTGGGCTTTCCCGAAGTTCCTGACAGAAGGGGTTGGGCTCTGGGGAAGTTATATGGATATTCAACAGGGAGAACGGTGCTCTGTGGATATCATTCGGCGGTATGTGGGGTATCCAGGTTTAATAATATTCATAACAATAATAATAATAATAATAATTAATATAATAATAATAATTAAAAAAAACATTTTATTTGTAACGCACTTTACATTTGAAACTACATTTGATAATAGTGCACTCCACAGCAAAACACTGGTAGAACTGAATTACTGTTTCACCTAAAGACGTGATAAACTGAGGATGAAACAGTGAGCCAAAGAGAACGATAAAATAAAGTCCACTAAAACAACGTTTCAAGGCAGCTGTAAACTTACAACACTGAGCTTACTTAGGAATAAAGGAAAACGATTGTCCTACTTTCTATGTAAACTAACTAATTACACCAACATACTAATAGTCATGGGATAGCCCTATCTGAAGACGGGGCATGGCCTGGGAACACCCTCAGTATAAGCTGTGAGGTATCATCTTCTGAGTGAGGTTAAACACTAGCCAGCATGCTCATGGCAAGACGAGGTGAATTACTGAATTACAAACGGGGCACAATCGACTGGGCTCATGAAGGCAACATACAGGGCACACCATTTGTCAGAACTCCTGGCACCAGTTCTGGACAACTTCAGCCCAACGGCACAGGGCACTATCCTGCTGAAATAGATAGATAGATAGATAGATAGATAGATAGATAGATAGATACATGCATGCATGCATGCATGCATACATACATACATACATACATACATACATACATACTTTATTGATCACAGAGGGAAATTCAAGAAATATTCCATCATTGTGGGGTTACGTGAAGCACATGAAGGGCTGCTAATGGTCACCAAGCACGGGAACATAGCAGACACCAGTCAATGATGTGTCTATGCGACAACTGGCCCCAACCTGTGCCATGAGAACACCCCCACACCAGTATGGAACCACCACCAGCCATGGCTGGATGGGGTCTGTGCCACACACGAACCGTACCATCGGAATGAAACCATCACCACATGTTACCAGTCCTCTAGGCGTCTAGTTAACAACCTCACAAGATCAGGTGAGGGGCTGGGTCCAGTGTCACGGTGTTAACAGAGGCACTCTGGTGGATCTCTGCTGGGCACGATCATGCCTCTTTCTAAGTATAATACATATAATAATATAATAATTTACTGTGTCTTGCCTTGAGCATGCTGGCCAGTGTTCAACCTCATTCATAAGATAACACCTCACACCTTAGACAGGTGCGGGCGTTCCGAAGTTGTGCCCTGAGATAACACCGCTTATCAAGGGGGAACAAGTTCTGGCTTGTACATCTTGTTAAGGATATCTATATGGTGGCCGGGGCATGCAGGGAAGGCTTCCCTCTCCTTGGGTGAAGCAGCCATTTTTAGAGGGGTTGTAAATGCGGTACCAGGCGGCTCGGAGTATTACCCTCACCAGCATTGCCAACACAGTGGATGACTGAGAAGGCGGAACTATTACCGAGAGTTCAAAGGCTGGAAGTCTGAACCAACAGAGAGAGTTGGGATGTTTACTTCACTCCACCAGAAAGGCTGCCCTCCCAAGCGGAACCATGAATGGATGGGTCCCTGCCTCATGGTGGAAAGGCTGCCAGACATGCTGACACGGTGCACTCTCCCCAGCTGCAAGAACACACAGCAGGCTACCTGGCATCACCAGAGAGACATCAATCCTCAGCTGCTTGAAATTTCCTCCAAACCCTTCTGTGACCCAGCAACACCCTCAAAGTCTTGATTTGGTGGGATTGGTAAGTAGGGGAATAGCTGCTCTTGATCACGAGGGTGGTGGGGATGTGAAGTCAGTGATTCCTGGTCCTGGTATTTACAGGGATTCTTATTGCGAAGAGCAGGACAGGTATGGTCAGTCTTTGGTGTTTAATTTAAGAAGCTATAATGGCCTAGAATGAGTTAGCGGTGTTTCCTCTATGGTATTGTACACTGTCTAGAACCTTGACTTGTGTAAACCTAATTAAAATGAAAAGTATTTACTTAAACAGTGTATAAACAGCTTAAAGAGCACAGAGTGCTTTCTAAAACAGCAAATAACATTTAAAGTGTTAAAATATCTCTTGTCCCGTTCAACTAAAGGTCCCCCTGTTTATACAGTATGTCCTTAGCCTCTGGCTTCCAACCAGGTGTTTTACCTGTAGTGAAATTGGTGCACATTTTTTATGCAGTAGTTTTTCTTATAGAGTTATAAAGTGCTGTGCTTGACTAAGTAAGTTAAGGTCCCCAAGCATATCGCTGTGTGATACGATCAGTCTTTGACTTTAAATCTAGACAATAATACTGAAGGTTCAGATGGTTTGTTTCATGTGGAACGGCGGAGTTTTGTTGTGGGACCTTTTGAACACAGTGTGAGCTCTAGTTCTTCTGAATATATCATTTTGTTTTACTTAAGATTTCTCACATTGTCTCTGTATGGTCTCCTTAGATCAAGATCAAGATTTCCACAGTTGTGGTAAATTTAATTTGAGATAATTCACCTAATTTTAGGAAATAAACATAACTTGAAACAAAACTTGGCCATCTCAATCACGTGTTCATCAAATGCAAATTTTGTCCACCCTATTATGCTGACTGAAAGACAGAGTGGATGAATGGATGATAGGGCTGACATATACATCGTTACCAAAGTACTAGTTCCTATTAGCTGTTCATTTATTGATGCTAAAATGCTATTTAACTCAATAAATCAGTAATTAGTCACACACAGATCGCCTAGAGTATTTATGCCATTGCTTTCTATAAACAGCAGGTATTTTCATGTAGACCTTGTTTCGTGTAAGTAGACGTGACTTTTGAAAAACGCTAAATTTGACGTGTATGAAATTCCACAGGTAGCGCATGCATGGTCCTTTAACATCCAGGTGAGCTTTCTATTTGTACAGACTGCTCTTCACTAAAACAGGATCCTCATTAGTGCCACTTGTTGTGCACTTTCTTCTTCAAACAGCTGAAATATTTGAAGTGGGTCTAGGCTGTATGCTTTCCTCTCCCAGTGGTGGCAGAGCACTGTTTTGAAGCATGCCTATTCCTGCAGCCAGCTCATTTCTCACCAGCCCTCTGGGTAAAACTGAAGTTTGTGGTATTTTCACAAGATTCTTTCTTCTGTAACACCATCCCACAGTTTACTCACTGCAGTCAGCTGTAGCTCTGTGGCGTACTCTTCTGTGCACAGACTCTTCGTGTTTGGCTCCTGAACGGGTTTTGGACACACCCAGCATGCCAAGGCCTGTAATGATAAAGCACAGTACAGGCTTTGGCAGTCGAGTCCAGTCTCCAACACGTTCTTCAGGCTTTCACGTCACGCTTTCCTGAAGTCCACATTGTTAATGTTCACCTCTTGGTCGTTCTGCTCTGGATATCATGGCTTAAATAAAGATCTTCATCACAGAAATGGCAGTTCGAATCACAATTACGTCATTACACACGTAAGACTCAGTAATAAAACTGCTGCTCCCTACAGGAATGTGCCACTACAGTCATGTGCTCTGAGTTCGACTCTCGGCTGCATTGCCAAAATGCTCATTACTCTTGATTACTCCAGGTCTCTGCATGTCCTGGGTCATGATCTATACAGCACGCAGCATAAAGGAGATAAAGAACCTGCTAAGACATGCAAACACTTGTGCCACTGTCCCTCCTGATCAAGCTCATGAAGGAAATGTGTTTGTGAATTGTGATTCACTGTATTCACAAAACAACAATAACCAAATCCATCATCTGGATCCTCCAGTGTCCTAGATCTGCTCTTTTCAGCTCTTTTCTTCAGCTCATCTGGGTTTTCAGTGGAGTTTAGGTCAGGAGACAAGGCGATCATGTCCAATCCTGTGGTCAGTTTTTCATTTATTTATTTTTTGTTCTGCTAGAAGATCCTTCTACAAACCAGGATAAGCTATTTGGCATTTTCATTAAAAATCTTATGGTATATTTTGCAATCCTACCAACGTTCCCCTGAGGCATTTGATTGCCATGACACTTCATGTTTATACCCCACAGGAAGCAGGAAGTCACGGATAACCTATTAAGAGTCCCTGTAATCTCAAAATGTGAATATATAGTAAATAGGAACAAGCTTTACTTACTATTTTGAAAATGTATTTGCTTTGTCCTTGCTTGCTTGATACAAGATTTCAGCTGCTCAATAGTCTGTGGTTGATGTTGTCTGATTCTCCTCTTCAAGATGCACCATATATATGTACTGTATGTTCAATAGGACACAGATTTGGACCGCAGGCAGGCCAGTTAAGCACACGGAAAGCCATGCTGCTGGGACTGTCCTGCTGAAAAGTCATGGACTTCCCAGAAAAGATGGCAACATGGGTCTTTTTGCACTTTCTAAATGGCATCTGAGAGGAGGTCAGGCCCAGAGAACTCAGCGGTGTTTGGCTTTCTTCTTGCACTTCTTGATGCAGCAGTGGACTGGGTTAAGTGACAATGGTTTTCCTAAGTACCCCCGAGCCCGTGTGGCTACATTTCACAGGATTACATACAGTAGATGTTCATTGCAGTCTTGCATTGAGAAATGTTTTTTAAACTGTTTGACTAACCTTTCACTTAAAGTTGAGTCATTTGCCATCTATGCTTGCAAAGATGGGGCCTTTGGCAGATTCTCCGTTTTATTGCCCTTGTATTACCATTTACAATTCGCTCATCTGTTACCAATTCACTTAATTATTGTGGAAAGATTCACATGTCCATGTCTCAGTTTGCATGACCCAAGACTAAAACCTTGTGATTATATTAAACAGGGTTCATTTTATTGGAATGTCAGCGTGAGACCTAGACTTAAGAGTTAAGACAGATATTCTGACCACCGTACTCCAAGCGACTAAGATGATGGGAGTGCACTGCAGCTTGCGCAAGACTCTGACTTATTCTGACTTTGTACATTTTCCTGTGACAGTGTAAGGCTGCCATAACTTGAAACTTTGATACAATATTCACTCATAGTTTTCTCCAGACCAAACTTTGTTGCAGTGTGTTGCAGTACTCAAATCCCAAATTTGTTTATGTTTAAAAATACACTCAAACTGCTCATCCAAAAGCATTAACAAATATTCCAGAAATGGGGTTTGTATATCTACTTAAAAATAATTCTCTTTTGCAAAGGAAATATACTGTATTTCCATGTATTTTTTAAAAATATGTTTAAAGTTTTAAATATTCCATATTTTTTCACATGCTGTATAAACACAAACTGAATTCACACTATTGCATACATACTGTGGTATTGGTATATATTTAAATATATTTTTATATATTTAGCACATATGTTTAACACATCACACAAGTTGCACATACATTTTAATGACATAACTAACAATAAACTTCTGTTCTGCTGTAAGCAGTTTTATCCATCTTACATTACCCCACTACATTAGCAGCACTTTAATCACTTTCACAGTTTCTAGCATTGTTTTTTTATACCTGGCTACTTATAATTTATTCATTACTGAGGTGAATTATGCTATACCCTGTATAGTCACCCTGGTAAAGTTATCAGGATTCTGACAGATACCTCCATACCTTGTATCACTACTTCCTGAAGAATGAGTGCTGAATGGCCAGGTCGTTAGCCCCCTCATGTTCACCCTCGGCAAAATCCGCTTGTGTGACTTGCTGCTGAGGCCATTCTACATTCCTCTGCTCGTTGAAGCCTGATAGAGGATGTATACCAGAGCATACATCAGCTCTTTCTGTTTTCTCTGACCTCTTCCTCATTGTGTTCTCCCTGCCTATGTGTCTCTTTACACTTTACAGCTCCACTACTACAGTTCTCAGAGGTTGTTGCTGACTGTTTCAAACTTTAGAAACCAGACCCAGACATCGTTTTCACAGTAATGCCACTCTCTGGTGTTGGTTGTCAGACCACACCAAAACAAACTCCACTAAACAAGACAGACTCACAGATTTCATCCCTCTGGTACTTTCACTTACACATGCACAGATTGGCACAGACGAGGGTTGTGGAATTTTGTATATACTTTCAGTTGTTGTACAATTCTACAGTATGTCTGCCAGACAGCCCACATGGTCTTGAAACAGGAACTGAATCGGACACTGTGTGGTTGGAGGAAGGGGTGTGTTGCCATGGCACCCAAAGACGGAAACGCAACTCAATAATGATGATGGTGCAAGCAAACTTTTGCAGAAAAGACATTTAATGTGACAAAGTGAGTAGCTGAAGAACTGTACAAGGTGATGGTACACTTCCTAAAGGTCATATATACACACAAAAAAATCAAGACAGAAGAAGCAATAGTGAGACATAATAAATAATAAGGTTGACAAGGATGAAGGCCTAGTAGCTATTTAACTCGTGTTAATTAGGGGACAGCGGGGTTGGTTGGCATAGTTTTTCAATCATTTTTTATCCAGCACTCTTTAAAAAAGGTGGATCTTCAGGGGTCATTTAGCAAGGACACTCAAAGGTCCACTTACAGTACATGCTTAACGGTTATTTCCTTGGATAAATTGTTCTTCAGCTTGATAAAGAGTGTGTTGTACAGGGTACAATGTGGAATCTTTGTAAAAATAGTTCTATATAACTCCCAAAAGGATTCTGTTATTGCTACAATATTAACAAATTACAATATTAAAATACAATATTAAAAGAAGAAACCCTATTAGTGCTAAATACTACTCATTCTCCATCAGTCTAAGGAACCATTTTGCCGTACAGAGAAACAAATAGGAATGGCAATAATTCGTCTGAGTGAGCATGGTTCTACATAAACCATTGTCTTTCCTAAAGAACCCTTGAAGATAATTTTTTTAAAAAATTTAAAAGTCCAGACATACATGTTAAGTTGTTCAGTATAGCTATAACAGCTGACAGCTGAACATCTTAGCTAAATGATAGACACCTTAAAAAATCAAGAGAGAGATAAGTGCATTCATGGCTAAATGTGCCCACCTACCCCACACATATCAGGGGGCCTGAATTTGCTACCTTAAAGGTGACTAATTTTTGTCAGGTGAGCTTATATTTTCCACACTGTAAGCCCCACTCTATCAAATGGTCATATTCTGAGCTATTGATGACATGGATGCATTTTAATCAAATAGTCAATTTTATGTTACATTGTTGTCTTCCTATAGTGGCCCATAGTACTGACCACATCCTATGCCAACCAACAATCTCCCCTATCTACAAGGACACGTATTTAGTATTAAAGTCATATACATTTCACAAAAGAATTTGAAGCAAAGCATTAGGCTGTTATATATACACATACCAAATCATCTCTAACCTAACACAGCACTCTTTGACATAGAATACATATGGATCTATACAGTATGAAAGTATAAGTACATGTTAATAAAGGATTGTACAATACCACATCTCACAAAGCTTAATACTCTTTCTTTTTTTAGGCTTTGGCCTTGTTCATTTGGATGGTCTCGTAAGTGTCTTCAGCATGTGGTGCAAGACCCTGAAAAAGAGAGAGAGATGGAGGATGTGGCATCTGTCAGCGTCATTTCCAAAGAAGCCATACAAGCCATACAGCGTGCCTGATAAAATGGCTTATGGTAAGCTGAGTCCATGTGCACAAAAAGAAATGAAACCATAACTCTTAAGCCGTTTCATTTGCTTGTGCCAGAAACGGAAACCAAAGTGGTGCAGGTTTAATGCATGTGGCTTAACCTGATTCCAAAAATATAAAATGTCTTCATTAAGTCAAAAAGATTATTTATTAGCTTTATTAGCTAATTTTTATTAGCTATTTATTGGCTATTTATTGTTTATTAGCGATTCGGCCTATTGTGTGGTCCAGAGTGAGGTAAAGGACCCAGATGGAGGTACCGCATAGTACATTTTCCAATTGTGTTGTTTTTGTTACAGTGGCTTTAGAACTGATATATGTAAATGAGCTCTGTTTTGAATGGCTGCTCTGTATTGTGTCTCAAATAGCAATCTGGGTTAAACAATCCTTAGAAATTGTGGGCGTGGCTAAACTGCTGTAGGTTGAATAGGTGGACAGATGTAAAAATGTTGGTTTTTGTGACATCAAGGGTTTTGTAGTTGTGCAAATGTATATAACCTAATAAATATGCTTAGTGTAGATGACAGCTTTCCACAGATAAGTAATTCCAGCTCTTAACTAAATAAAAATTCATAAATAATACATACAAAATTGCTGTTGTAGGAATAAACCCCATATCTCTACAATACTCACTTTGTAAAGAAAGTAGGACAAGTAATTCCCCTGTAATGCATTTACACACAATGTAAAGGTTTACTGACCTTATTTTCAAATAAGTCTATGATAAGTCTATGAGTCTATGACAGATTAATTGCACGATTAAAGCAAAAGGAGGCATAGCAAAGAATAAAATATATAAAATAAATATTTTGCCTTTTGCCTTAAATTGTTATGCCGACAATTTCTCAATAAAAACTTAAAAAGAGTTCCAGAACTGTCCACATGTATGGACAGGTTTCAAATGAAAGGGTTAAAACATCAGTAACCACTCTTACATCAACAATGAACTTTGCCGTAATGGTAGTTAAGGAAGTGGAGAGCCAAAGCGTTGGTCAAATTTAATGTAAAGGCGAAGAGGAAATCCTCAAATCGCAGAAGACTTACAAAGCCATGACAGCAAGCGTTAAAAAAGTCTACATCTAACACGGATCGCGCATGTAGGGTGTAGGCGACACACAGATTAGCGAACTCCTTATGGACTTTTAAAGGTTTGGAGCTGTTTGAACTGAATTACTCTATCACTGCGGCAGGATAAGTAAGAGTTACGGAAGAAATAGAAACAACCAGATAAGCATAAAAAGCAATCACACTGAATGGCTGTGTCTTTGGGGAGCTAATATTATTAATCATAAAATACACAATAAAACAATACTACACTGGCACTACACCGATATAGCACAGCATCAGTTCAATTCATTCCTCACAGATCACACACCTGAAGAGTTGTATTCCTCAGGGATCTGAACATTTGGTGATGTTCTCAATATGTTCAAGGTCATAAGCAGATGTTTTAGCATTTAATAATCTTTTATAATTTTTTTTAATCACTTATAATCATGACCCTTGCCTTTATTATTATACAATAAGTCAACTTCAAAGTGTTATGACTACACATATCTTTTTTTGGGAAAGTAATTTAAGCAGCTCTACTAGAAGACTTTCCCCTTCAAGAGCCCCAGTTCATGCAATCTAGTGCCTGTAAAACACAGTCTATGATTTTCACACAGCATTTTAACCACTAAGTGCATTTATCTCACATAATCAGATTTTCTCAGCCCAGTTTATGACATTCCGCCAAGCAAAGCTGCTTCCTGCTACAAGCAGTATAAGCAGAGGAGCCCCAAAGTAACACATATATTTATACAAGGTTTTTAAATGTTGTTTAATAACTTTTTAATAATAATAATAATAATAATAATAATAGTAATAATAGCAATCATAATAATACATTAGCTTCTTATACATGCATGGTCTTTATACTACTGTATAGTTTATTCATTGGTTTATAGTTAATAGTTAATCATGTGTTTAGCGTAGTGTGTATTAAATTATCAAAATGAAAGAAGATTAAAATGTTTTTCATTCTTGCATACAAAACAGTCATAAGATGCCACTTAAAGCCTCCAAATGTTGAAAAACAGCCCTCTTTGAAAAAAACATACCAAGGATAGGTGTAACACTGCTCAGGTTCAGTTTGCTGAGCATGTGCCCATATAAAGGCATATTGAGGCCTGCTGGACCAATGCTATCTATAGGGGTAACTGTGAAAAAGAGCAGTAGAACTTACTTCATAAACACCCTCAGCTGCTGCATCCTTCTGTAAATGCAAAAATACAAATCTTAGTTTAAAAAGAGGAACATAAAATCACTAACAAACAAAAGCAGGAGTAACTAAGCAGGCATAGTACGTAGTACGTGCCGCTACCAGAAAACATAAGGCTAACTTCTGCGCACTTTGGTTACTGTAATACTTTTCGTAAAAGTATGCATGTATACGTTTGTGCTGTAACGCTGTTATTTGCACAGTAAATGTTTGTCCTGTTATGCTGTTAGACTGTCGTACAATTATTATACTTAGAGTAAAGCTACTTCTACGAACTTACTGTGGTACTCTATATGAATACTGCACATATGTAAGTGTTATACACGTCATCATTTCCCCAATGTGTTTCGTTGTACTGTGCACTCATATATATCATTTCTGTCAGACAGTTTTTTCCCCACAAAAAATGTCTTACCAGGAAAAATTAAAAACCTTGGAACTCCCAAAACTCTCAATGCTATACTCTCTCAAAACTCTCAAAGTCATTATGGACCTTTTCTATTAGTCTGTCTGTCATAAAATGTTCAACAGTGTGAAGGGCAGCTACAGCTTTTAAATTAACAGCAACAAAACCAGCAAAAAATGAAGAAACAAGTTTTTGTTCTGGCAGTAATCATATGTGTAATGTGTGACAAGAAAGCATATATTAAACTGGGAGCCCTATTCATATACAGCACAATGCGCTACCTGCAAACAACTCTAAACAGTGGCAGTGGTGTTTAATGTATATAATTCAAGTCAGTCCAGACGACTCTTCAGGATATAGTACATGTGTCTCTCAGAAAGTGCTTCCAGCATACAAGAAACAAGATGATCAGAGATAGGCAGGGTAGGGGACAAGACAGAAGTGGAGAGGCGATGTGATACTAAAAAAAATTCTAAAGATAAGCTATCAGATTTTCTAAAACTGACATTCTGCATGCCCAGCCCCCACTAAAACCACAGAGCACTTGCTTTTAAGATGCTGACATAGCCAAGAATGTTTATTTCCATCTGGTCGTATTCACTTGAGCAAAAATATATGACCAGTGCTTAACATCCTAATCACATCACCATTACATCTCCTTATATAAAATCTTTCCATAAGTATAAAGAATATAAACATGTGTTCATAAAGCTCTCTGTGTGTGTAGTCACACAAACTTATAATAGACTAAAAGTATCAAATGAAACATCCCATATAGCAAAAGCATGGGAGGCCACTGTTGGGCCACTATCAGCAAAGCTGGTGTTCGTCTGGCAACTGCCCCCAGTGGAACATTTGCCTTTTGCTCATCATTTTAGTTTTCACAGTTCACTTTCAATTTTCATAATAAAGTGTAATAATAAATAAATACATCATTTGTTTATTTATTCATCCTTTGTAAACTGATCTAACAGTGCTGATTTACTGACTGTACAGTTAAATAATAAGGAAATATATAGGTATAATAACCTGTGAAATAAGACACACATTTTAAGAGCATTCTAAACATGTACTCGTACTTTCTTTATTGTGCAAAACGTGTGTCATAATTTATTATTCCTAATAAAAACAATTACAGGCATTTAAGAATTAGAAGAAAACTCGTGGAGACTCAAAACTAGTTGGGCTTTACATGCAAGACAAAATTCTCAGTGACTCAAAGATGGACCGGCTTGGACACGGCCATGGTTGTCTTAAAGTTAGCCTGTGTGACTTCTTTTTAGTAAAAGTGAAAGTTCTGTGTAAGTAAGAAGTGAATCTTTCAGAAACTTGGGAGTAAAAAAACTTCTCTTGCTTATTTGCTCATTGCGAGAAGTACATATTTCCTATTTAACTACCACTTCCCATTTCCGAATGGTTGCAACATCTTTCTTGGGGACCATACACAGGACTTAATTATTAATGTCAGCCTAAATTGCCTCTCATTATTTCTCTTACCTAATTCATGTACACATGACGTGCGAATCAGTCCCGTGTGGCTATGCAGTCCTTTTTGTGTCTATCATCTGTAGTTTTTCATCTCTAGAGTTTGTATAACTGGGCAACCAACTAGCGTTGATTTTAACGTTACTGGCCTCTTGTTCAGGACGTGTTGGGCTGTTTGAACAGAGTTTATTTACAACAGGATCCTACGCTGGTCTAATATTCTGGATCAACAGTTTAACTTTGTACATTTAGAACAAACATGTTTCCCGGTTCATATGAAATCTGAGAATCACAAGTCACTAAAAATCATTTTTGTCTGAAATTTGAAAACAAATTATGTTTAAACATAGCCATATATGCTTCAGGATTTCATCATATAGGTCTAGAGCAGTTCTGAGATGATAAACGGTGTTCCAAACCCAAGCACCACCATTTGGGAACAATCTCTCTTCAAAATAAAGCGTTGGGGCAAGATGTGCCACTGCCCTGGGAACAAGGACCCTCTCACCAATCTTGCATCAGTTGGTGTCTGACTTTAAATATATTGTTTATTATTCAGTTTCATATATTTGTGTTCTTTAAAAAAATAGGCTAGAGCCCAATATCCTAATAGATGTCTGATTTTAATCTAGCAATCTATTTACATCTTAATGATCGCACTTCATTATGAGCTGTAATACATCAAGGTCATATAGAAACATCCACAAAGCAACAACATTTAATAACTCATTAATAAGAGCAACTGACTGAATAGTGCTAATGGTTGGCACATTTGACATTTTAGCTTAGGTGTATGTTTACACAATGCACATACTAACTCATCTCCAGATCAAAACATCTTCCACTCAAACTTCTTAGCTCTAGTGATGTAGTGGTGTTTTGTTCCACGGCTTTACATCAGCATCATTAGCTTTAAGTATTAATGGACCTCGAATACAAACCCACAGCTCAATGTTATTGTAACTTACTGGCCACATCCACAACTGACCTGATCAGCTATCATTTGAATTCCTCTTTATTTACTAATATTCTAACAGAAGATGATCATGATGTAGTATCTGCCTTTGTACACATGTATTTATTAAGAGAACACACTTCAGACAAAATCCTTCAACCAAAATGCATGCTTACCTTCCTGTAAGAGGTGTTATTCTTACTTTCATTCATTAACTGTAAATGTGGAAACAATATTTGTTAATGACTAAATAAGTATCAATTAATCAAGTTCATATTCAGGGTCTAATGTACGGTTAATATTAAATGCCTGTTTAAATATGATTATTTTTTTACCTATGAAAGTTTATGGTTCTGTACTTTGTAATATGAAACAAAAAGGGTATATGACATGTAGCTTGTGCTTAAAACAAGAATAAGTGTAATTTGAGAAATGGTCATTAGTACAGAATACAGCACTAGAATATAATGAAAAGATATATACCTTCATTCTGCAGTAAAGGACGGTGAGAACCACTCCATAGATGAACAGAATAGCGTCCAAGATGTAGCAGATTTTCGGTTCATCTATAGCAGCTTTCAAAAGGAATAAAGAGGTGACCATATTAAAGAATGCACCCTCACACTCAAATAAAATAGTGGTCATAATGGTCATAATAATAATAATAATAATAGTGATAATAATAACTACAACAACAACAACAACAACAATAATAATAATAATAATAATAATAATAATAATGGTAATAGTAATAATAAAAAGTATTATTATTGTTATTGTTATTTTTATTATTATTATTATTATTACTAGTAGTAGTAGTTGTAGTAGTAGTAGTAGTGATGATGGTATAATAGTGTTAACGTTAGCTGATGGTGCAATACTATGTTTTAATCATTCATTCATATATTATTATTATTATTATTATTATTATTATTATTATTATTATTATTATTATTATATTCACTTATTGTATTATTATTTTATTTGGCTAAGAATTAATTAATTAAAGTTGAAAAAACTGAAATGTTGCACAGCGTATGTGTGTTGGGTTGTTACTGTTCTACTGCAGCACTACTGAAGGACTGGAATGGGGTGTTCTCAGGACTGGCGCTCGCTTACACAGAAGATATGATCACAGTGTTATAAATATAATTCCTGTACGGGTCCTGTCTTACCTTTACTAAACCGAGACTGACTCTTGTGGTAATAGCTGGGATATTTTCCTGTCCAAAGCTTCACATGGTTGCGTTCACAAAGTACTGAATACATTAAGAGTTAATTATTTTTAATGTTTAAATTTCTCCAACATTTAAACAGAAGTACTGTTTTTACCTTTGTGCTGCAGCTGTCCTGAGCACCTTCAGTTTAGCAACACCACACGACCAACTGAAAAGGACTATGTGTGTGTTTTGAGAAGATGGTAGATGCTCAAACTAATCGAAATATTTTCTCATGGCTTCTGGAACCGCTTTAACGTTTCAGCACTACCAAAAAACAAATGCACATCTCTGAGTTATGGTGTTAAACCGCAGGCTAAACAACGCATGGGTCACTTCGTGTTTTGCAGAGCAGACCTAACCACTTAAGCCATGCAGCATGTGACTTCCAAAGTGCTAACTGTGGGCTTTATACATAGGCTTCTTAGGAAGTGTTCATTTTAAAGACTGCTATTGCCCTTTTGCTGCAACCATCAATTTTTATTTACTTCATCATACATGGTCAACTGCATTTGAATAAAATCCACAGGACTGATATCTGAAAGTAAAAAAAAAAAAAAGACCAGCATGCCCTTTTCATTACTGGCACTATTGGCATTGAGGGAACTGGGTAATAAAACAATGAGTGCCTATATAGACCAATGGTCCTGCATCACTAATCATTAAGGAGCAAGGGTAATCAGATCAGAAGTGCAGGCAGGTATGACCAGACTGCGATCCCAGTGTCAGCCCTGAAGGAGCAGCAGGGCTTCGTGTTAAAGAATGAGCCTTGAATAATAAAATCACTATTCACTGTACATGGTAAAGTCTGGGTGCCCGTGGTCAAATGACTTGTTCTGCATCTTCTACAGAAACTAATATGACTAACATATTAAACGCTTTTCATTTTGCTTCACAAAAAGCATCGCACGTAAGATTTAATGCTACACAGTTTTTAAAACAAAATTACTTTTAAATATTTAAACAAAATTTCAAAGAGAATTCCATCAGTGTTGTCCTTCAATCTGGTCTCTACCAGGAATCAGAATTTCTCCATGTGGTCATTTTATTACTATGGGGAAAACAACATGCTGATAATAGAGAAATATGTCTTAGACACCAGGCAGTGTATTCATAACAATTTCAGGTAATAATATTCTGTGAGGAAGAAACCACAAGGTATCTGGTTTCTATCGTCACGTAATAGCTTCCCAGGCCTCATAGCATTGATACCATGGCTTGAGTAACTTTGTGGGTTACAGACGATATACCACGGTTACCCTACTCTTGTCCTAGAGGCCTGCAGTCTAACGTAATTTTGCTTATCTCGTTCCACTCATCTGATACTTATCAGGTTTAGTACCCTAAGGTTAGTGATGGACGCTGTTTATGAACTGTGGAAACGTACTCTGAAGTTAAACAGCTGATAAAGGTGTTCATTTCAGCTGTTAAAGACAAAAAGGTTTTTACTCATCTTTAAAACTCTACTGACTTGCTCTTAAGCCCACTTCAGTAACTGTGTGTATGTATATATATCGGGCAGGACCGAAAGATCTAAAATGACATCAGGAAGACAGCACCGTGAGAAAGAAATGTGTTTGTAAGGGTCTTTTTTTGCTGTTCACAAACCCCTTTTAAAAAGGCCACGTTTACCTGCCCCACAAACTGAAAGCGAACAAAACATTCTTTTCCCTTTAAGCTTCCCTTAAGGCCAGACAGTCAGTTCACACACGAGATGAATTATGACTGTGTATACCGCAGCCCAATCCAGTGTTGTCCAAGATACCGAATAATAGTAATAATAATAATAATAATAATACTCTGTCAGTATCTGTGTATACACAGGGATACTACTTTGCTCTTAATCAGTTCAGTCTAATTCATTAGGTAAAGGTCTTTATATGTTTTATACATGTTTATGGATCATTAATAAACCACATATTTGAAAGAGACACTGAATTGTCAGTTATCACTGAACAGTTATACTGCATTTTGTTTCGAGGTGGTGTCACTTACACCATAACACAACATCTACCACCGTTCAGATAATAAACAATATGCAACAGGTGATTTTAACTTACCGACACTGCCAAAGCTCATCCAGAACGGGAGAAGAGAAAAAATGGAAAATCCAGCCTTTTTCATAATGGAAACTTAGGGCTTAGAGAAACAGAACCACAGACTGCAGACGATGGACAGCAAACCTGGGGGGTTTCAGGAAACTGATGTGAAGAAAGCGTGAGAGGTATATGAGGGGAAGTTGTGGTCGGCCTATGTCCGTTTTGAAGTTTAAGCCAGCCCCTCCCCTCAGTGACGAAGTTAAGAAAGTCCTTTTTAAGCTAGACAGATCACGGTTTCTCTTAAATGACGATACCCATTTCAACCCCAAGGATGTCAGCCAAAGTCATATCACTGACCACATGACTAGAGCTGTTTTGCAGATGGCCCTGGCTGCCACAGGCCTCAGAGCTCAAATCTACTGCATTAAAAAAATGAATATGTCTTAAATATGACAATATGATAAGTTCTCAATTTCTTTAATATACATTCGTATTCGAGTCATTTATGATGTATGCTGTATGGAGTAGGATAACACTCAGATGTTTTAATTCTGATTAAATATAAAATATTAAATGTCACAGTGTGCTTGCCCTTTCTGCTCAGCCCTCTGTACAGCGGATCCAATGAGAAGAATTTCAGTTTTGTCTTCAGTAAATGTCATACTTTTCAGATGCATACAGTGGTGTGAAAAAGTGTTTACCCCCTTCATGATTTATTATGGTTTTGCATGTTTGTCACTCTTAAATGTTTCAGATCATCAAACTAAATTAAATATTAGTCAATGACAACACAAGTAAACACAAAATTCAGTTTTAAAATCAAGGGAGGAAAACATCCCTACATGGTCCTGTTTGAAAAAGTGTTTGCCTCTTAAACCTAATAACCCTTAGCAGCAACAACTGCAATCAAGCATTTGCGGTAACTTGCAATGAGTCTTTCACAGCGCTGTGGAGGCATTTTGGCCCACTCATCTTTGCAGAATTGTTGTAATTCAGCCACATTGGAGGGTTTTCGAGCATGAACCAACTTTGTAAGGTCATGCCACAGCGTCTCGATAGAATTCACGTCAGGACTTTGACTAGGCCACTCTAAAGTCTGCACTTTGTTTTTCTCCTGCCATTCAGAGGTAGACTTACTGCTGTGTTTTGGATCATTGTCCTGCTGCAGAACCCAAGTTCGTTTCGGCTTAAGGTCACGAACAGATGGCCGGACATTCTCCTTTAGGATCTTTTGGTAGACAGTGGATAATTTTGGTTGGCTGGCCACTCCTGGGAAGGTTCATCACTGTTCCACGTTAATGCCCTTTGTGGATAATGGCTTTTAATGTGGTTCACTGGAGTCCCAAAACTTTAGAAATGGCTTTATAACCTTTTTTTATACTTTCTTTCTCATTTGTTCTCATGTGTTTTAACTGGGGGGCAAACACTTTTTCACACAGGGCCATGTAGGTTTGGTTTTTTGGTTCTTTCTCCCTTAATAATAAAAACCTTTATTTAAAAACTGCATTTTGTGTTTGTGTTGTCTTTGACTAATATTTAGATTTGTTTGATGATCTGAAACATTTAAGAGTGACAAACATGTAAAAAAATAAGAAGTCAGGAACTTAAGTAGACTCCACAAAGTCCATTGTCTAAAAGTATACAGTGATCAACATTATCGAACGCAGCTGTAAGGCCTAAAAGCTCAAGAGCCGATACTCTTTGTACTCATCAGTATTCCATCTGACTTCGGTAACCACCTCTGTAGTGCTACACAAGACCTACGGACTAGTACATGCACAGTATATGTAAAACTCACGACTCGAGGGAGATTATTGTTACTTTTCATATATTTTTAAGTATATTTCAGTATGTTTAAAATTTGACATATATTTATTATTATGCCACTTTTCAAGGAAGAAGAATTTTTTTGCACTCAGATCGATGTACTTACCTGGATGGATGTTGTGTGTGTAAGTTAGATGTAATGCATTAAAGTGTAAAATTTCTATCATGTGTGGCAGACATTAAACCTGTACTAGTACTCAGTTTAATATACTGGACAAAAATAAAACAACAAATGCGCCATAACTTTAAAACAGGTTGCATTCTAAGTTTTTTTCTGATATGTAAAGTATTAACAAAAACCTGGGAATTACTCATTAAAATGTTTTGAAATGTGTTCTCGTTAGAGGGTGTAACTTTGACTTTGCTAAGAAAATCAACAAAACATGCAATGGGACCAGGAGTGTGCCAGCGTTGGCATACGACTGTATTGATTCACAAACCTCTAATTTAAAAAAAGAAAGAAAGAAAGAAAACAGATGAAGCTACAGGCTTAATATATGTCACAATATAATGTGTTTTGGTTTTTGCACCACTAAATATTTTCAGTACAGAATTAAATAAAGGTAAAGAAGAAAGGAATACCAATATTTCTATAGTTTTTTTATTATTATTGACCGCAATGGCTGATGGAAGCAAACTTTACATTATTAGTGGTAGCATAATTAATATATCAAACCATTAAATCTGGATTAAAGAAAAAGTCTCACAAACACATATAATCACAAAGGCATCCCAAAACAGTATCTTTGCAAGAGAAGGCAAACACATTATTTACTTTCATTGTAAATGACTGTAAAGAGGTTTTATTCCAGCTGATTTTCATGCATTTCTATTGATCTGATTATCACAAAATTTCCCCGCTGTGTGAAGGACAGCTGCTGTGTTCAGATGATGGACAGCAATGAGACTGAAATAATGATTTATGGGACAGAAATATGTATTAGCATGTTAACTGTCAGTCTGATCTTGAATCTGAACTACAGATTGCACAGCACTGAAATGTACTTGATTTATGAAATATTCATCTATAGTCTTACAAATTAGTTTTTTGGTTAGAGAGATGTTAGAAGTATGAACCCAACTAAAGATAAACGAGGAACTGTGGCAATTCGAAATGTTGCAGACTTTGTTTGTACGTTGAAATAGCAGATAATACCACAACCTGGACATAGTTGTAACATCACAACCAGGATGCAATAAAAACAGATGGAATTTTTTATATAAAGCAATTATAGAATTTTTTATTTTTCAATAAAGCATTTAGAAACAGTGTTTATACAAAACGTCAAATTGGTTCTTTTAAAATGATTTAGAAATGCAGAATATTTGCAAAGGTATAAAAGGATAATACACCAGTTCACTCATCTCACTCTCTGTCTCTCTCCCACAGTTAGGAGTGAATATGGTCTGTACTTGAGCTGTGTACTTGCAGGCTGCGTCGTATTCCAAACGGATCGTTTCTTCGTCAGAAACTACTTCTTTCTAAACAACAACAATACCAACATGAGAAACACTGAAAATAGACTCACACATTCTAAGATCACTAGCCTACACTTTAGTGCACATAGAGAATTCTTTACCCGAGAGGGTAAAAGGCTCACCTCCTCGTTGCATTTACTGTAGTTAAACTTGTATTTCCAGCATTTAGGTGAAAAATCTGGAGTACTGGAGCTAAGAAAGAGTTGTTCAGCTCTCCTGCTGATGTTAAGCTTCGGCGGTTCTGCTTTCACTACAAAATAAACAGAACAAAGCAAATGCTTGAATGAACCTTTTGGAAAATCGCAGTAGCTCAGAGTGGTCAGGTAAGATTCCTTAGTTCTGGCCCCCACTCATATATGGCGAGACACCACAGTACAGTAGTCCTTAACTGCAAGAAAGTCTCTAGTAAGCTAATCAGAAATGTGCAGACCCACAGACGGCCTGATAGTTCGCCCTGTGCGTATTCAGAGGACAAATGTGCAAAATAATCAATACAAATTGGCTCGTAACCTTAGAGAGAGAGGGCGAAAGAGGGCGTACCTGAATTACGCTGTTCTATTATAAAGGTGTTTACAGTCTCGGAATCCGTTCCACTGATTTTGAAGAATGTGTCATGAGTCGAGATGTCTATGTCATCTAGGTGACAGCCCGTCTTCATGTGTTCAGAGGTGATGTATGAGATACAGGGCTTTAGGCTTTCGCTGTCTTTTCTTCTAATGAAGGAGAGACATCCATCATTACATGGAAGAATGAAAAGATGAGTTCCTCACTCCTGGCATCATCTTTACATAGAAACTCCAATAGTAGGATTGAGATCTCTTACATATCATCGCTGTCCAAAGAGAAACAACTGTCGACTTCTACTTGTATGCATCGCTTGAACACAGCAGCTGCTGTTTACAGTGTATGAAAACATGACGAATGGACCGACAGAAATGGCCCAGAACCGGAATGTAAGATAGTAAAATAGGCTCCATTGGCTTCCATTAAAATTAAACAAGGTTTTGCCCTCTCCTGTAAAGCTGCCATTCTGGAGATTCTTGTTTTTCTTTGGACAGCGTCAATATAAGAAAAAAAAGAACTGTCAATGTTTAGAAATCTAAATACAGATAAGGAACAAGAATGCAAAACAGGAGAACATCCTCCAGTTCTCACTTGTAGAAGAGCTGGAGACCAGAGCTGTCGCTGATCACACTCCAGGTGCAGTTCATCTTCATACGAGCGTAATAAACACAAGTGAAGTTCTTCACCAAAGCTGAAACACACGAGTGCAGTCAGTCAGGTTCGGTGTGATGGGTCACAGGCCAGAAATGAAAATGAACTTCACCACTGACTCACCGGGAGGAGGGGAGATGCTTTTGTACACTGGTTTACTGGGCGTCTTGTTTCCACACTGCTTTGGGTTTGTCTGTACAACGACGCATATTTCTCTCTGATTAGAGAACATCTGAGCATCGAAGTTGTACTCCAAACTCATTGTCTGGCGTTTATCTGTATAACTGGAGAGCGCAGTGCTGCTGGGAGGACATTTCTGTTGTGGGAGTCAGAATAAATTCAACTTAAAGAAAAGACCAAGATTTCCTACCTGGTGTAATCAACACGCTCTGAAAGCGGAGAGCAGGATGCATGTGAACATCGAACATCGCTAAACAGAGTTCATGGAATTGTAATCGTTCCTGTTAGCTTTCATTTTACATTCCTTACAGGTAGGAAGAAGTGACTCACCTCTAAGTACAACTCAACAGTGTAGTTCACTGTACAATCAGCATCCAGACCTGAGGGCTTACTCCACTCAGCAGTTACTGAGAAGTGGTCGGGCTTCCGCGACAGAGTAATGTTTTCTGGTTGCGGTAATTCATCTTAAATAAAAGAAAGAACAGTAAGAGTATGTAGTGTTTGAAAGGTTGTGATACTGCAGCTCTTCAGTGTCAAATGTGATTTACTGTCTACTGTGTCAGCACGCATTTGTTATGAGACTTATAAGCCTTGATAAAGGCCTGAATTTTTTGAAACTCTGTTATCAGTATGGATGTTTTGATTATGGTAAATGTATTCAGAGCTAAGCTTGCCTTACCTATACTGCAATTAAAGAAATACATAAGCAATTGTTTGAAAGAGAAATGTAGGAGCTTAAATTAACAGCTTGAAAGCACAGAGGTTTCCTTGAAAAAGAAAAAACAAAATACTTTCAGATGTTTGAGGAGTTTTTGGCATGCACAGCCAGTTTCAAACCATCCCCAGTGTTTCAGTAGGATTACAATCCAGACATTATCATCATTCCAGAACTCTCAGTTTCTTTCTTTTGAGCCATTTTGTGTCATTTCACTTGTTGGACGGATGATCTCACTGTTTTCTTAAGCAGCCTCTGATACAGTAAAGAATTCATAGTGGTGAAGAGCTGCCCAAACCCTACTGCAGCAAGGCAGCCACAAACCATGACTCTCATGATACCTTCCCAGACTCAAAAATACCTAAACACAGACTTAAATACTTTGTTAGACTCATAGGCATCTACAGCCGTCTTTGGGAAGGGGTCAGGCAACTCTTCCAAAGGCAACTCTTCTTCTATTTGTTAACAGATACATGAATTGCAAAGGGCCTTGACTTGTACTCTGACTGTTTTGAATACTTTCACTTATGTTCAAGTGTTTTAGTGAATAAAGGAATCTACTTTTTACCAAGTTACACTTTAAGTTATTGTATTTACTTTGATTATCAGTTAATGTTTGTGTTTTATTCCATTCATTTCTGTTATTGACAGCTTCTGTACTGCTTTATGATTGGTCACTTTGGAAAGCAAATATTATTTTAGGTCCAAATCGTAAAAAAATCATTCTTGTACTGATCAATTCTGGATTTATTAAGAAGTTCCACAGCAGTTTCGTAAGTTACACACTACCTAAGCAGCATTTTGACCTGACATGTTTCTACTTTTCCTGAAGTTGTTTTATTTGAAGGTACTTTTACCTGTGTGTGTTTTTTTCCAGGTATGAATACTTTAGGCTGCTCTACTCACCTCTACTCTACTCACAATTTGTAGAAACTTTGTTCATTTCTTTTATCTTCTTTACAAAACTTAATATCTGACCAGCAAGGACCAAACTTTTGAATGTAAATATGAGCACCAGGATAGATTCAAAGGGTGCCCCATGCTCTATTCCACGTGAAAGGTAGACACAAAGGGAATATCTGTAAGCTATAGCTATTAACCTATATTTTATATAACTATAATTTTTAAGCGATTGATTTGTTTTGATAAAAGGTTTGGAACCCTACTGACCCTAAGGGCCTTGTTAGCCTACCATTGGCTCCTTAACCTTCAAGGTTCTGTAACTTAACAGGTAATAAATATCATATGATCTTAATGAATAATTTCAGAGCAGTGTCACTCTTGCAAATGACGTAAAAAGCAGTACCAGAAAAAAACAATACCAGATAAGTAATTACCAAAGTAAACCTTGCACTGAAGAATGACCTTACCAGCATGCCCAATGGTCATCCAGAGAGGGAGAAGAGAAATGAAGACATTTGTTTTCGTCATAGCAACTTACACATACAGGTAGTTACCGGTAAACCGAGGTACAGACTCTAATGATGGACAGCAAATGCAAGTTTGTTTGAGCCAGAGAGGGGCAGAAGGTGAAGTTGTGGTTAGCATTCAGTACCATGTGAAAGTATTTAACCCACCTTTCAAAGATTTTACTGATTACAAAGCATTTCTCACAGAACCTATATGTTTTGTTTGAGTTTGCAAAAAGCACATGTTCACAAGAAACCACAGATTATATTTTTCCATGTGAACGCTGTAAGATCACATTTTTAACATGTGCACAAACACCAAGTCTTTGTTCACATGTGAAATTTGATTTAACTCTTTAAATCTTTTCAAACTAAATATTTATTATAATATTATAAAATATTACAATTTGTCTTTAGATATTTAATAACAAATCCTTTATTTTATATTGTCACAGTCCTAAAAAAAAAAAGATTTTTGATTGGTCCATTCGCCACAAAATGTTCAGAAATAGAAAATGCAGCTGCTGCGTTCAAATGTTGTCCTCACAATTTTTTGTATATTGTGTTTTTCCAAGGGAAGGGCGATATCAAGGAGGCTCTCAGAGATAGCTGCGTGCTCTGTGTTGAGAGGCAGAGGTAAAACAAAATGCTACTGATTATTAATAAAAAGATATTAGGGTTCATGTTTATACTGTTGCACCTAACTACACAGTTTAATAAAATTACAATATTAGTATCTGACACGGGGGATAATGTGTTATTAACCTTGCCCATGGCCATGTTCTCGCTATAGCTATTAAACAAACTGCACAGATTTAAACTTAACTAGGTTACCAGCCCAACAGAAAACCAGTATCTTTGGCATCACTCTGACAACATTGGTCCCCCAACAGAGATTTCTATTGGTAAAGCTCATGGCTGTGTTTGTTTTTTTCGGTCGCCTGCCTTGATTTCACTTTGCTTTCTTATGTGTTGCTTCTTTATTGACACAAATTCTCCATTGCATTTTCCTGCACTAAATAAATCTGATCCCCCATTTGTCAAAATTTGGATTCTCAAACTTCTCACAATAAAGAACGTTTAGCCAGCACTGGTAGCAATCACTGATTCTCCCCACCAGTACGATAGCACCACCAAATTCAACAGGAAAGGCACTCGCTAGAGTCCATGTTTGGATTGTTCTACCTGAGCTATTGTAGAAACATGATAGCATATTTCTGCTTATAGAGCCCTCTGAAACTTACACACTGCTCCTTTAAAGCAACAACGTGTAAGATGGTGCAGTTTGTTGAATTCATACTCTAAACAATAGGGGCAATAACTTGTTTGGGTCAGTTCTGCTTCTCCATCTTCTCATGCTCGTCTGATTAGACTTGACTCTAGAGTGACTCACTACCACCACATGAGGGCTCTACTGACCCCTGCTGGTGAGCGCTAGAAGCGCACCTCCCCGCTCCGCTGGGTGGCAGCAGCAGCAGGTCGAGATTAAACTGCAGAGGAAAACCCACAGCCAGTCAGGCCGGCCTGCGAACATGGCGGCGACTATGCTGAGGTCGCTCTCCAAACTCGGACGTCCTTCAGCAGCGATTTTAAACAGCAGTGTGTTAAACCCTGGGTGTGCTTTGCTTCAGAAGAGGTAACTTCTAAATCCCATAACTCGGGCAGCGAGTGCAGAGCCTGAAACGAACTGGAGCTTCAGTCGTTCAGGCTGTTTATCTGGAAATGAACGTTTGTGTAACGAGATCAGATCAACTTAGTACAACGAGTAGCTTCAGCAGCACAGGGCTTGCACAGCGTCACTTTCAATCCTCAGTGATGTTTGGACGCAGCATGCAGTGTTGTATTGTTTTGGTGTTGAAAGAAAAGTGTAGGTCCTCATATGTAGTCGTTCAGTGACCTGGTGTATCCCGGAGAGCTCGTATGTTAGCAAGCAGGCTAACGTGGCTAATCCAGTCTGCTGTAGCTAGTGCAGTGTAATCTGATTAAATCTGTTATGCAGTAATCGCAGTAGGTCATACATGTCGGTACAGTTAGATCCATGTGTTACACAGTAGGAAGAAGTGCTTGCTGTTGTGTTCAGCTGTGCTGTGTTTGTTAGCATAGGCCAATGCTTTGCCCTTGTATAGCTCTATGAGCAGCCTATATGAAGGCACACCTTCCCAGACTACAAGTGTGTTTGTAGTTTTCAGGACTACTGGGTAAAGATCTTGTGCTCTCACTGTGAGTGAGAATGTGGCCTTATAAGTAAAGTGGCCAAATATTGTGTACTGTGAGATCTTAATGCAGTCCATGTATACTAACCATATCAATTTGTCTCCCCTGTAGGCAGAAGCAATGGCAGCCAGATGTGGAGTGGGCAGAGCAGTATGGTGGGGCGGTGATGTATCCTAGTGCCATCACTGACAAATGGAGCCCCCCTCCATGGAATGGTATATATCTTTTGGCACACATTTTGGAACTTGAACTTGAACTTACACAAAACATTTGCAGTTATAGCCTCAACAGAGGCACAACCCCATTTCAGGAAAGGTTGGGATGGGATGGAAAATGCTAACCAGAGACCCTGATTTCTGATATTTACTTTGACCTGTCTGTACTGTAGACACTATAAATACAAGATGTTGCTTTTCATTTGGGAATATACATCCGTTCCTGGCGATCAGGTCTTCAACATGTTGCAAAAGAAGTTGGGTTGAGGCAGATTAGGGCTAGTAGTAAGGTAAAATAATAATGATGTGATTTGAAACAGTTGATGCCAGCAGGTAGTGATAATCATGATTTGGTACAAATACAGTATCCAAGAATAGCTGGAGCAAAAGTGGGGGAAAGGATTTGGCATTTTGCCTACAAGTGGGACAGAATTGTTGAAAACTTCCTTAATCTTTCTCAACAAATGACTTTAATTCATTTCCCATTAAACGGTGCAGAACATAATTAAAATATTCCAAGGACTAGAAGGAATTTCAGTGTATGAGCGGGAAGGGTGCACACCTATGCTGAATAACTTTTTGCACACTTTAAAACTTAAAACCTAAGAGGTTTCATCACTTTCATCTTTTAAGTCTTGTCAGAAAGAAGGGCAGCGTTAGAAAGTGGTAAATGCTTTACTGTCTAAACTGTCACAAGAAACAAAACTAAAATAAGTGTTTATTTTGAAAAGACTATCCAATTAATTAAGTAAAACATCCAAAATTTACTGTTACATTATTTTCATGCACTACAGGCCAAACATTTTCAGTTTTAATCTTAACATGCCCTCCCAAATTTTCTGATTTGGAGCTGTAGGAGTTTGTGTTTTCAACGCTTCTGTGTACACATGGTGTTCCCTCTTGTAAATTCAATCTTGACAGTCTTCAATTGCTTGCTTACTAGAGGAAGAACTATGGTGAGATTCAGGTAACAACAGCTTCTGTGTCCCTCCACAGACAAAGACCCCCCAGTAGAGAAGGAGGTGTCCACCCTCACCATAAACTTCGGCCCCCAGCACCCTGCTGCCCATGGTGTGCTTCGTCTGGTGATGGAGCTGAGTGGAGAGTCGGTGAAGAAGTGTGACCCTCATGTTGGCCTGCTTCACCGTGGTACTGAGAAACTCATAGAGTACAAGACCTACCTACAGGTACACCTGCCTACCTCCCCTAATACGCAAATAGTTTGCTGAGAATTATTCATCATGGAGAGGGATCCCTTCCCATCTGACGGTGGGAGTGATCAGTGGAGAAACAGATCAGTGTAAATGAGGGAGTGTTGGTTCATGAAAGTAAATGTTAGGGGTATATAAGACAGTGTGTTTCCTGCTAAGATTTTTCTCTTAGGAGGTCATGACGCTCAGGTTGGCTGTTCAGTGTATGAATAATGATGAGAAAGAGAACATCGCCCTCCACTCCTCTGTTTTTTTGTGAATGCAGGCCCTACCATACTTTGACAGGCTGGATTACGTGTCCATGATGTGCAATGAACAGGCCTACTCACTGGCAGTGGAAAAGCTGCTGAACATCCAGGCTCCACCCCGTGCCCAGTGGATCAGAGGTCAGAAGCACCTAATGCTTTCTAATTCTGACTAACATAGTTCATTAATTCATCCGATCCTAAGATGTTCTGTTCTGGGACAGTTGACTTTTTGTAGTGTGTGTTGACCTTCCTTTTGTGATCACTTTTTCCCTTTACTTGTTCTTTGGTTGTCACCACAGTTAGACCACCTTATCCTGTTTATTCTTGCCCTCAGTGCTGTATGGAGAGATGACCCGTATTCTCAACCACATCATGGGCATCACTACTCATGCTCTGGACATTGGAGCCATGACCCCCTTCTTCTGGATGTTTGAGGAAAGGGAGAAGGTAAGAGGATGTAGAGAAATGGAAAGGCTGTTAAAATCTGATTTTCTTTGTCAATACCAATCACTGTTTTAACTTAAGTAGTTGTTCCTGGGCAAGTGATATGAGAGAAAGTTTATGTGCTGTATTGTTAAAAAGCAAACCGCTCCAATCTCTGTGGTTTCCGTAAAATTGGTTTGTAGGCAACTATGTAAGGTTCTGATGTGCTAATACCATGCAGCTTTACAGATTTTAAGTAATTAGACTGAAAATTAAGAAATGAGATGTATCCAGGTTGGAGTATGAAGCTGTAGATGACGATGTGGTTGATGATGACAGTATATGATTCATCTTTTTGTTCTTGTTTACTTCTGATTAAGGTGCATTTTGTTAATGCTTATAGTGAAAATAAGTTAACACGTTCTCTACAGACACACACTTGTCTGTATTTTCTTATTTTTTTAGCACACAAACACTATTAGTAACCTGCTGGGACAAAATATATAATGTACCTGCACCTTGTCCTTCAGACAATAAACAGGTTGCTGTCTATTATGAAGGTTTGTTATTATGCTAGCCTGACATCAGTTGGAACAGTAGTGCATTACAGATGTTACAGATTCTATTATTGGATTAAAGTCACAGAAGTTGTTGATAAATTGCTTATTACAGTGGAGTATCACTATACTATAGTATGGCAATAAATGTTAAAGAGACCATATTCTACTAAACCTGATTAAACCAGTTATGTAGTTTTAGGTAAATTTTTACACACTAATTATTCAAGCTGTTTTTATCCTTCAGAATTAAACAGGCTCTTTCGCTTATTGTGCTTTTGAGACTTAGTTGGGACTGAACTGCTCTAGGTTTAAATGGGTGGATGTCCATACAGTGTTGGAAGATGTAGTTTTTTTGCTTAAAGCTTTCCAAAATGAACGGAGTTCTAGCCCGTCTTGCCACTTTGTACCTTAAGTCACTGTGGCATCAAGTCAAATCCAACATGGGTGGATCAGAAAGTAGCACTTACTGCCTTGATGGCATATTCTAATCTCTTGAAGATTCTGCTCCTAGTTCGATCATTTAAGGAAAGGTAGCCATTGAAAGGGTAAACGAAATGATGGCTGGTACGACAAGTGACCGTTTTATTAACCACCATTGACCTGCTCAGTAATCCACGTTCAGCAGTCAACAAAAGAAGTGATATAAATAGAAGCAAAATTAGTTAATAGCTGTGTTTCTTTCCACTGCCGGAGACTCTTGGAGAGCAAGTTTGATGCTGAACTCTCAATGTGTTTAAGTCTTTAATTTAGTTTTCAATAAAATGAGGTCTTAATTGGGTATATGAAGAATGCGGGATAGTCTTGAGAGATTTGACTGCAGTGTTATCATCTGTGCATCCCTGTTGTTTGCATCTTTCTTGCAGATGTTTGAGTTCTACGAGCGCGTGTCTGGAGCCAGAATGCATGCAGCTTATGTTAGACCAGGAGGAGTCCATCAGGTCAGCACTCTGAAATTAGAATCTGTTGCATTGGGAATTATGTTGAATCTGCATAATTATAAAATCAGCATTAATCTGGGGTGATGTGTGTGTTGTAGGACATGCCCCTGGGTCTTATGGACGATATTTACGAGTGGTGTAAGAACTTCTCAATACGCGTCGATGAGGTGGAGGAGGTATGAGTACTTGTACTGTGCGTGCGCGTGTGTGCTCTACAGACAGTTGCTGTGAAAATGGTGAAATGATTGTCTTGCCTAAACATATGAGCACTGTAGATTTTCGAATTCTAATCAGATGAATGAATTGTTTGTAGATGTTGACCAACAATCGCATCTGGAAGAACAGAACTGTTAATATTGGGGTTATTGGAGCAGAAGATGCACTCAACTATGGCTTCAGGTACAGTGCACACTGGTGGGGGTGGGGGTTTTACGCTTTTACAGTTTTGTTTATGCAGTCCTGGTTTTGTGACTTCATTACACAGCGCATTCCAAATTATTATGCAAATTCTATGTTTCTCTGATTTTCCTAAATGCTTTAAGCAAATGACAGTCAGTATAATTTTTAAGTCATCAACCATTTTCTGCTTGTGAGCACAGGTAGGGGTCGGCGAATAGTTTATGCACAACTGCAAGCCTCTGGAGAATCCTACACCTTGAGGTTTGTGGGACTCCAGAGGTTTGTGGGACTCCATGCACCAGCAGCATTAAATACCTGTTTGCTACTTTGTTATGCAATTTTAGCAGCTACTCTCTTAATCCGATGACTTTTGCCAGTTTCTGGAAGTTTGTCTGGCATATATATCATAAAAAATCTTAAGGGTTTTTTAAATACCTTGTTCAAGGCATTGCACTGTTGGTGATTTTCAGCAGCAGAGAGATCATTTTTCCCATATTGCTTAAAACCTGTGGCCTGCTTAATAATGTGGACTGGGCTCACCTGACAAACTAATTATCACAGATGTCTGAGATTGATTTTAGTGATCCAAAGAACCCTGAGATGCAGTGCCGTCAATGTGTTAAATTGAAAAACGTAACGTTAAATCTTTGACACTTAAATCCAATTTGTTAATAACTTGAAATGTGGTGTAATAGATGTACACATTGCTCTTGCTCTCTGCTTCTCCCTCTTTGTCTGTCTCTAGTTTTTTATGTTCTCTGACTCTTAAATCCAAATTGAAGTGGCTTAATTGATATTAATTTTAATCAACAATTGTCTCTCAAGGCTATTAATAGGATTCCCAGTTATATCATTAACACTGTAGAGGAAATGGAGACATAATACAGAGACACTCTTTCTCTTTCAGTGGGGTGATGTTGAGAGGTTCTGGTATTAAGTGGGATCTGAGAAAATCTCAGCCTTATGACAAATATGATGAGGTGGAGTTTGACGTGCCTATCGGAAGCAATGGTGACTGCTATGACAGGTGAGTGCTTTTGAAAATGAAGCTAGAACGTTTGCCATTATGCCTTAGTTTTAAACTTGAACACACAAGTTTAGCTATGCACCTGACAACTTCTGAATTTTTAATTTAATTATATAACTCTGGATAATCAGACTATGTGACAGTAAAGACAATATTTGACGCATACAGGTACCTGTGCCGAGTGGAAGAGATGAGGCAGTCTTTAAGAATCATGCACCAGTGTCTCAACAAGATGCCTGAAGGAGAGATCAAGGTGGATGATGCAAAAGTCGCACCACCAAAGAGATCTGAGATGAAGGTGGGTGTGTGGGTGATAAAGTTTAGTTTACTGTAAGCATGATCTGTCACTCGCCAAGAAAACATGCAGTCATTAACACACCCAAAAGGATACTGTTGCTAGATGCAGCTAGTTATTGTGCTGTTATCTCCTTGTTTCTTTGCCATAGATGACAAATTTTGCACAGATCAAGGTCACTTGAAAGGTTTTGTATTAAAGACAGTAGATTTAATAATTCAGACAGGGCAGCAGGGGTCTGCAGGGTCATAATTTGTCTGTAGTTTTAAGTGTGGTGCTTAGGGAAACGGTGATCCTGCTGTTCCTCTCCTGATAATCACCAATCACCCCAGACATCTAAACTATCACCTTCTCTCCAAAGCTTACATTAAAGTGATAAACATAGAAGCGTCTGAATTAGCTGAATTGTATGTTTGCTGATTTGAGGAACAACAAACTCAGAAAAGCTTTCATGCACAGGGCTTTTATTTGTATGTGGTGTTAAGCCTTGTATATTGTTAAATATGTATTTGGTCTTAATTGTGGCCTTAGATTAAAATGGAAGTCTGTTTAAAGTTGTAGTCTGCTTGCACCGCTGCAGTGTTTGTAAGTGTCAGATATGGGCATTTAAGTGGTTTTTGTGTTACATTGTCTGTAGATGTCAATGGAGTCTCTGATCCATCATTTCAAGCTCTACACAGAGGGCTACCAAGTACCCCCAGGGGCCACATACACAGCTGTCGAAGCACCAAAGGTGAGTTCACATAACCAGAGTTTAAAAACCATCCAATGAAACGTTTAGGAGTCAAGTGTACTCGCTGCTTCTTTGGTGTTTAATTTTGAAGTATTAAACCCCAGACCTTAATGGTCCACACACAGGTTCTTGTCCTCACTCATAATGTAAATGTTAGTCATCATTTACCAAATAATTCAGAGGAGTTAAAGAAAAATAAGATTATGAACTGTATTATAAGCCTGCATGTTAAGTAGTTGTCAGGTATTTTTTTGTTTCTAGATTGATAATCATTCTCTAGTAATCGAGAGGCATGTACTGTGTGACCCATGTGGTCCAAACATGGTTGGTTCTGTTTATCTTATTATTCATGTTTTTAATAATATGGATCTCATTAAATTATGATTTTTCTACAGGGTGAGTTTGGAGTGTACCTTGTCTCTGATGGTTCCAGCAGACCCTACCGCTGCAAGATCAAAGCCCCTGGTTTCGCTCATTTGGTAAGAAAAAATACCGTTAATGATGACTGCACAAAGTGCGTGTGCGCATGAGTGCATGAGGGTGCATAAATATCTGGCCAAAGGCATTTTTTTGCTAAACCTTGCTCAAATGAGCAGAAGATGAAATAATAAAATAAATTCTGTATCAAAATAAAATGTCACTAAAAAATAGTTGAAATTGGCCTGAAGCATTTTGAACAGCAGATTAACAATGAAACCAAAGAACATGGTCCTCAGCAGCTGTGTTCTATATAGTCTTCAATTTGAAATATAATTATTTAAAGGAAATATTACTGATGAAGTCATTATGTCTTGGTAATAAACTGCAACCTGTGGTTTTGGAAGTTGTTACTGCTATCTAAAGAGGTTAAGGGCAGTCTCTTGTCTAAATGATGAACACTAAAACAATAATGGTAGTAATGGTAATAGCGCTGAAGGCAGGAGTTTTGTCATAAATCTGTGGAATGGTAGACCATGAAGTAATAGTACATGCATCATTTCCACTTGAATAATTTTGGCCGGGTTTTGTTTTTCATTATTACTTGTAATATTTAATAGTATTTTGCCAAAAGTTCAAGGGTAATTTAGCCTGCTTGTTCTGTCCATTCCATTTCCCACCGCAACAATTATTACCTTTAAAGCATTATTATTGTTCTGTAAGTCAGAAAAATTAATTCAACAGCAAATTCAGTATAAAAGAACCCTTTGTTTTGATTTTTATTCAGTGCATCTTGAGTTTTGATTTTGGCCAAGAATGTTCATTTCAGTACATTGCTAATATATGCATGTTTGTATGTGTGTATATCTATATATATATACACGTTTGTGTTTATCGTTCCGTAATACATTATTGTGTTTTCACCTAGGCTGGTTTGGATAAAATGTCCAAAGGACACATGCTTGCTGATGTTGTGGCCATTATTGGTAAGATATAATTGATTTAAAATTTTCATTCGTGTAATATTTATATTATGTTTAGTTTGCTCTGCATGCCAGCATTTTTAGGCTTGTGTTTGTTGGTGCGGTAAGTATGAAGTGACTGTAATGATTCAAATACATTCAGACAGCTTAATCTTTCAGAAAGGGGGATCCAGGCAGCTCCCACCACTGTAATCCTTGTCGTTTTTGTGTAGCGCGCGAACAGTTTGAAGGGAATAGTTTTAGACTGTTGGGTCAGGAGCAGAGTAATGTTGAAGTCTCTGACTTGGCAGGCTTTTTGGCACCCAGGCTAACATTTTACTTATCATCATCTTAACAGTATAAACACTAGAAACTGCTGTTAATAGTTGGTTTTAATATTGTTTCAAAGCTTTGCATGATTAAACATCTAAATGTCTGCTTCTTTCACAGGCACTCAGGACATTGTGTTTGGTGAGGTGGACCGTTAAAGAACTGGCTTTTGGACACCTCTTTAGTTCTGTCTTTCAAATTCACTCTGGTGATGCTACAGTGATCAGTTTCAGTCAAACCTCTCCATGTATAAAAGCTTATTAAACCTAATAAATATTTTAAGTCTGTGACATTCTTTATAATGTTTTTTTTCCCCTCATAAATTCCATCATAAATCTGTGGAATGGTAGAACATAATAGTAATAGCCCATTCCAATTGAGTCACAATTTGTAGAATTTATATTTAATATAGTAATGGCAGTCGTGGAATGTTATTCTAAAATGTTTGTAGTCAGGAAGTATTCATTTTAAGTTTCTTAACAATATGGCTGGTTTGATACTAAATATGCTAAAATGACCCAGTTATTCAGCTATTACTCAGTAAACATGGTTTATACAAAAAGCATCTTCAGTATAGAGTTCAGGTGGATGTTCTGCCTTATAGTTGTGTAATGCAAATGTGGGAGTCATTCATAATTCAGTATCATTTATTTATTGATACTGAATATTTTATTATTGGTTGTTCAAAAATGGCTATATAGCAAAATAAATTAGAAACCTTGGGTGTTCAAGGTGGTAGTTTCTGGCGTTGCACGAGCATGATTGGGCTTTAAATGGAGGAGATATTACATGCTATAAGGAATGTTTCAGTCAAGGGAACAAATTTTTTTTTGTCTGGTGATGTTATTTAGACATTTAAACATTGGCATCATTTTAATGTTATTCAAGTTCATTCTAACCACACTTCATTAAGAGTACTGGAAAGCACAGATCTGTAAATGTCAAAGTCTGAGGCTGGTTTTTAATTTTTATTTATTTATTTTGGAACGTTATCAGCGAGCTTTTGTTCAGTGAGGAGATATTTGAATCTCTTAGGTCTTGCTATGGTCTGGTTCATTTTTTTTTTTTCCTCTTTCTCTCTCTCCCCCAGCACAATGAACTGAAGTACAGTTTTAGTAGTGAAGCACCTAAATGATCAGGGTACTCATTGATGTTTATTAGGCTGAAGATTCTTAACCATGGCCTGCTGTTTGCACTCAGGTAGCATCAGTGACACTGTTATGGTACATTATTTCCAAATATCTAGTGGGTTGCTATATTAATCAGTTCTCTAATCAATATAGGTTTACTCTTTATGCTAGACATTCTGCAGTTGTTCCCCCAAAAATCCCAGCTATACGCCTTACTCCGGTTCTGGTGCAATAATCTGAGGCCAATAAAACAGCTTCAGATATTCCAGTTTAGTGGATGGGGTCACTGTATTGAACGATGCATCGTTTGTTAATCTTAAATAGTGACTACTGGGAAGAAGCATTTAGCATGTTTTGAGTGATTTGAGTGCAGGAATGTTAGCACATGTAAATATAGCTACACTGTCTGTCACCAAGTCTTCTAACGCTGACTGTCATGGCAAAACACCTTTTTCTCCAACCACACACTGCCTGAGTCACTTCCTGTGACCTCCTGGGTGGTCTGACACGTGTGCAGGCCAAATCATGCACAGCTGGTAGTGTTTAATATACTACTGCTCTCTGTACTGCTGTCTCAGTTTAACTGCTGCTGACTAAGGAAATGCAGTACATGGGGTTGTGTCTTTATGTCTGTGCTTGTAAGGGCAAATATATGTAGGATGCCTTATTTGTTGGGGGTTAGAAATATACTGCTTCAGTAGTTTTCAGTAAAGTGACATAGATACAGTGTTCTGTCTTTACCACTAGACAGCAGCATTTGCTCAAACTAATCTAGCCACCCTGAACATTTGATGGACTATTTACCATCTTTCATACATTCAAGGATAAATGCTCTTCAAAGCAGCATGACCTTCCATTGTCTCATCATAATGTGCATAAAAATCACATTGTATAACACTGTAGTAGCACAAGGTTTGGTGATATTTCCAAGAAAAAAAATCATATTAAAAACCACTAAATTCACATCTTTGGTCATCTGCTTCCATCACTATGCATTCCTTTCATAAACAACTCCAGTGTTTTTAATGTTATGTCCTATAATTCTATTTAAGGTTGTACTCTATACTGCATTATAGCTCTTTATGGCGTGGCTATTCTAATACAGTATAATTGAAGGTTGCGATAAAAAAAACTTCATGCTGCCCAATTCTATCATGTTTTGTTCCCATACGCCTCTAGCATATTTAATTTCTTCACACTTGGAAAACAGCTGCAGATCCTTTTTACTGCATTTGTGGTTTATATAAAATGTTATTTCTAGAACACTTTTTCTATTACCACAAAATACATTGCTAATACAGGATGGTGTAGATATCTAAAGGAAATTCCTGTATTATTAGCATTTTGCTGCACTTACCTTCAGGGAAAAAATTTAATAAGTCCATATTCCACAAATCAATAAACAAAGGAGGACACATGGTGTAATTGATGCAAAGCAATGATGTGAAATCTGCCACCTGCTAAACATGAGCGAGTGAGTGAGTGAGTGAGTGAAGTACAAGGCAAATCCAGGAAATGAGTCCCATCTAATAAAACACATGGACATTAACTAATTCCTGACATGAGAATATATTCCATCCACACAAATGATTATTCATAAAGTGCAGTTATTTCATTACTTTATTAATTAATTTCAGAGTACCTAAATGCATACAGCCTTGTATTTGATGTAATTAGTATTTCATATTTAATGGCCTGTGTTTCGCATAATTTGCTTAGTCTGCTTTTTAGCGTAGTTCCTAATTCCTTTTTGTACCGGTGTGCAATACATATAAGTCACTAAAAACTGCTGGAAGTGTCTAATTTATTTTTACATGCATTGCATAATTTGAATAATTTTGATTTATGTACTGACCATTGTGTAATTGGGGTATTTGGAAAAATGCTGTCCTTCTTTTATTGGAACCAAATTCAATACAATACATACAGTGCATATTTAATCTAACATCCATACATCATACTGGATGTAAGACTAGACTGACTATTGAGTATGAGGTTGAAATGACAGCTTTAGGCTGAAGCTATTTATATCTGTATTGGGTGAGCCATACAGGAATCACAGCTCCTTTTGATACAATTGGCTGCTCAGTCATTTCATGGCCAGCTGTGTGTCTCTGCAGCAGTAGATCATACATAAGAGGGATAGCAGAAGGTCGAGAGGTGACTCTACATATGGCATTTGAATCTGGAGTATGTTCTGTATTTGTATGTGCTGTTGTCCATTATATGTGGAGAAAGTGGACCCCGGCAATGATGATGCTGGAAAAGCAGAATAAATCTGTCAAGAGTCACAACCAAAACATTCAGTCTGTCTGGCATTGTTTGGTACAACAATTTTGCAAGAATCCGCTGGATTTACTGGAATCCACTGGAGGGCTCAGCAACCACTCAAATGACTTGGAAAGAACATGGAAGCGTGGGGTGATGAAGACTGTGTTTCATTTTAAAAACAGATGGAACAGATAATGGAAATTCTTCAGGCTGAAGGAATGGATGTGTCAAAGTCTACCATAAAGAAATTACAATAGCATGAGCTCAGAGGCCTCACCACAAGATGTAAACCATTGGCTAAACCTTCCAGGCCAGAGCAGGGCAGCACCTAATGTAGGGTAAACTGCAACATGTATTTTGGTACGTACTGTATTTAAACAGGTTTAAGTATAATCTGCTTTTGGTCACCTTTCAGTATTCCCTTCGCAACATCTTTTCCGAAATATGTCAGCTATTGGACAGATCTTACTCCAGATTCACAATGAAGGCCGCTTTTATACTACAAAGGTAACTTTTTTCATGCTGAGTGTATAATAGCAATTGCTGACTTGTACAAGTTACAGAATTCACACTTATACTAAAACCTGCAATGTGCAGTCTCCACACAGTGGTGTTAGTTTTAATACTATGTTACAAGTAAGACCACCAAAGTAAACAATGACACTGCCTACCCTTACTTGACTGTATTAATCTGAAATGTACAGGTCGTACCTATTTGTATCACATGGTGTTGTAAGGATCTATAGCCACCAGAGGAAAAGAGTAACTTGCTTTAAAGAAGACCTGTTATGCTCAGTTTCAAAGTTACTACTAGAATAGATTTACATGCCTCAAATATCCAAAAGAGCTGCATTTCCAACGAGTCATTTCAAACAGCTGAGACAATTAGTTTCTCTCTCTGGTGTGTACTTTGGGACAAAAAGCAACATGTCACACTGAAGAAGGGGAAACCGTGAAATTATAATAGACTCCCTTAACTGAAAATAAGACGAACTAAAGGCTCAGAACTACTCGGCAGCAGGGCATCAGAATACAAATGCTTGAGCAAATGCATGCGCAACTCTTGCTCCGGGTCAGTTTGCCCCAACAAACAGGACGCAGCTTCACCTCGTAACGAGCTAGGGCGAGTGCACTGACTTATGACTCTTCAAATGTAGCACCACATAGCATTCATAATCACTTATAAAAACAGTGCTTTTATTTCTGATATACTGTGAAAAAATAATTACATAACATTTTTTAAAAATATTGAAAAAAAATTAAAATGAAATAAAAAAATGAAAATTTTCAATAACTTCTGTTGAACATTTTCAGCTACGAAGAACAGTACAGTAAGGTCAACGCTTGTTTTCTAAGACACAATTATACAGGATACAGTCCTACCAGGAGAATAAAAGTATTGGAGCAGGAACTTGAGGGAAGTAAATGATTACATAAAGATATTCATACACAAAGAGAGACACGCACGCCCACGCGCGCACACACACCCACACACACTCGCACACTTTTCATACCATCATTTAAACTGTCATTGTACACCTCTGGCCTTAAACTGGCTTATAAAGTGAGGGATTATAAAAGTCATGTTTTTTTCCTAAGGCCACTCTGTTTTTAAACCAACATACACCTTCATACTTCCCTCTTTTCCTCTTGTTGGAGCTTCAGTCCTTTGAGAAGATGTTGGGCGGAAGTGCATGTTCCGTCCAGTAAGTAAGGTCACGTCTCCTGGACGCTTCTCTTTCTGTCAGTCTCTCAAAGTAACCAAATGTACCATTAAGACCAATTGATTGGCAGCTCAGGCAGGTATAAAGGTGTTTTCTGATAATGATGAGCATCTTGTTCTTCTCAATGCTCTTTGGCACCAGGCTGGACTCCAGCCAAGTTTGAACGCAGTTCATTATCCTCAGGTCATAAAATTCTGTTGCCAACACATAGTCCTTTTCCCCTGTGCCACTGAAATGTATCAATACTGCATTTAAAGAGTGCATCACATTGGATGATAATAAAATAATACTTGAAAGAGGAGTTACACATGGGAAAGTATTTACAGGACTCCTTCACTTGAAAGGTATTCAAACTCAGACGAAGTCGAAAAACTAGTGCTAGACAGTACCTCATTGCTCCTTGATGGAGAACCATTCCAGATGGATTGTCATCTTCACAACTACCACCATTACAGTCACAACTGTTTCTTTCAACGTCTGTCGGAAGCATTTCGTATCCAAATATCCAAAAGGTGGTTATTCCATTTGTTTTTCATATTAGTCAAAAACGCTTCCACCAACGTAGGCGTCTGTATTGGCACATATAGCAGGTGTGTCTTTGTGAATACGTGTGCAGAAGAGTCTCCGATCTATTAGGTATTGATAAACTTCATATAATAATAATATATATATATATATATACGTGAGTATGAACATTTCGTTCTCCAGTTCTCCAGGCTAGGTGCCCAGGAACCAGCAACTTGTCCAAAAATTCCATCCAAGAACCAACTGAATCTCAGTTCACCTTCGTTCTTTATGATCTCATGAATACTAACATGATGGCATAGCAGCCTGATCTTAGATCAGTATGTGTACCTAAGGCTGGATCATAAGGTTTAAGACCTTTGCAATCCTCTACCCTTCAAGAGACCTTTTAGTCACTCTCATCATTATTGAGTCCAGAGTCGACAAAAACAAACAAATCTGCATATTTCCTTGTTTGCTGAGGTGAATATCACCCAAATAAAGACTGATACTCTAACGATGAACCTTTGGTCCACAATTCCTTACAGAAATATGAGGAAAAAAAATAATTCTGTATTTTGGGAATATTCAAAACACTCTAGCCTAAGTGTGCAAATGAGAGATTACAGGTAGATTATAAGAGTAATCTATGACAGAATACTGGAATGCAGTGCAAACAATGACCCCACTACAAAAGCACCATGGAAAAAGTGGGGACTTCATACATTATATATATATATATATATATATATATATATATATATATATATGCGCAAATATACTGTATGTGCTCTAAGATTAACCAATCACCATGTAAAAACACTATGCAAAAATATATATGGTCTACTATGATGTCCCCCCATCGTTATACTGTATAATCCATCAACTGAGGTTCCAACCCTATGGCATGTTCCTTAGTAATAAAAAGAAAGAAAAATGGCACGTTTGATGGCTTCCTGAACTGGTCTCCTTCACCGCCGGGTGCTACGTTGCTATTTTTTGTTAGAAGTGGGAAAAAGGTACAAAAAGTGCTCTTCTTCATCCATCCAGACTGTACGTCGAATAACAGGAATTACACATCATCCTGCCAGAGACAACTGAGCTGTACAAAGGTGAAAGGTAACTGTACCGCATACTGTTTGTGTCTACATTAGCCGCTGAACGATAAGGCTAATTAGCCTACTGAATGAGGTAGCTTAGCAAGCTAGACAGCTGGTTAGATATTACTTAACAGTTAAAGCAGTTAAAGAGTACTAAAAATTCATCACCTGGTTTCCAAATAAGAAAACATGCTCTGGTAACCAGGTCTATTGTGATAGTGTTGTGCTCTTTGTTTGCTAATGTGGCAGCCTTTGCTCAGTGCTGGATGTAAAGAAGTAAAAGAGGAATTTCACCTGTTTTTCTAAGAAAACCAGCATAAATCCAATCACTGGCATGTAAACAAAGTCTTTCAGATTGGTCTGATGTGAAATCTGTCGTCCTAAAAACCTTACAGGGTCCGAAAAATGCTGACGATAAAACCTAGAAGCACTTAAAGGGAACCTATCATGCTTTTTATTTGCCTTTTCTTTTAGTGTGTTATACAGTTTGGGGGTAATATGATTATTATTTGAAGTGATCATACGATTTGTATGTGTTATTTACCTGTAGCTCGTAGTAACATTTGTCTAAAGGAATCACCTTTTTTGTTGACTGAAATGCCTTGTTGGAATTCCAGCTTGTTTGTTGTTACAAGATGATGTCATCTCATAACATAGTCCTTTGTATGGGGTATGGCTTTCAACCACTCTGGTGGCTGATGAGTCAAAACAGAGTGAACAAATTGGGTCACTCAGAGCAGACTGGACTCATCAGGAGGTGGGGCTTAAAAACCTAGAAGCCCTAAAAGAGCACTTCAGATAAAGGGGTAAATATAGATATACAGTATGCAAAACAACTACACTAAAGCATAAAAATCCAGTTTAGCAGACCACCAAAATGTGTTCTCAACATTGAAATTAAGTATAGCAGATCCCCTTAAATGCCGTTTACAATGCCTGTTACATAAAATGGTTATATCACCTGAATGCCCAACTCTTTAACATATATCTGGAGGATTTGGGGCTAAAATGTTTTTTTGTAATTTGTCTATTAAGAATGAAGGTAAAATATTATCAAAAGGAAACTTTCTTCAGATGTGCTACTATTTTATCATGATATATACTGTATGTATACAATAAAATAAATCACTGGCTGTTTTAGACAGTTAATTAAATGGCTACATAAGACATAAGACAACGCGCTCCGGCTCCCTTCACTACCACTAAAGAAACCTAAGCTGCCAAGCTTCACATCAAACCACTTCGTTTACATCTCAATGACTGAATTACACAGAAAAAACAGTAAAATTCCCCTTTAAGAAGGAAACTTATCAACGTCCACTAGAATGCTTTAGGAACTATCACTGAACACGGTACGATCTACTACATATTGCTTTACGACCTTTTGTTCTTTCAGGTTAGCACCAGAACGGTGCAGAGATGAGTTAAGGAAGCCATTCACCAAAAGGCCATACAAAAAGTCTTCCATGATGAGCCCTGCTGTCATAATGACAAACACAGGGGCTTCCTTCATTGCTCAAGATCCTTTCATGCAGCCCTGCTAATTCATAGACCGAGCCTTTCTCAGCATATGAAGATTTTTAGATCTTTCACTGGTGCTAGGTTGTTCTCATCCTGATTGTGACTTTCGCTGTCAGCTGCTCGAGCTGAGAAACAAGCAATGAAAAGACAGAAAGAGAATCCCCTCTCTTGTCATTTCCACCTACTTTCTCATCTCTTGGCCTCTGTTCGTTCTGAACTGGTTCCTACTCTCCATCTTTCTTCCCTTCTTTCAGAACCTCCTCCTGTTTAAGCGTATGTGCATGTTGCTAAATGTATGTAGACTGAAGCGATGAGTACACTAGCGCTTGTCGTTCACACGTGTGTCTGCATCCTCTGCGTGTGGCGGTGGGAGTAATCGGAATGCTGCGAGGTGTAGGAAAAACGCGTGGAGCTGCCGTACTTTCCCAGTCCAGTCTCTGGCGTTCCGCTAGTGGCTCCAGCCCCTACGGATGGTCCCACACTGTACATCTCGTATGTCGGACCGCCTTCTAAAGGAGCCAGGCTGGGTGGAGCAAAACCCATGCGATATGTAGAGTAGTGCGAGTGGTAGCTGTAGTTGTCGTACGCTAGCTGAGGGGTGGAGTCCAGCAGGCTGCAGTCGGGTGGGAAATCCCCCGTCTGCGGGCCAGAGCTGGGCGGAGGCTGCTGTGACTGGCCAGGCCGGCTGAAGGTGTTGAACTGGGCGTAGCTGTTGTGAGAGAGTCTGGACGGAGGCCGCGGGTCATAGCAGCCAGCTCGTGACCCAGGTGCCAAACTGCTGGGAGTTCCGGGACCTGCCGTAGCGCCAGGAGCGCCAGAGCCACCACTGACGGCTGCAGCACCCCCCGGCTGGCTGGAGGTTCGATAGTCAGAATAGTGCATCGAGCGCGAGGCTGGGCGGCCTTCATCGTGGGTAGAGGCTCGCACGTTGTAATAGCCATTTGTTGGGTCCTGTACGAAACGAGAAAACGTGTATATGCAAAAAAAGAGAACAACCATTCTGTTTTATAATCAACACCACATATGTGTAATTTATTATGATTTTAATTTGATAAAAATAATTGGCTCATCTTAAATGCCTGTTTTTGTGAATGAACAATTAATAGGTACTCAGTATACACTAGACTCAAACCAGTAAATGTAATTCATTGTGCAACAGCTGTTCAAAACTTTGGAATCGCTTGTTAAGCTGACTATTACTATAAATGGTTCACCAAACATTAGTTTTAGATGCTTTATTCAATATTTCAAGAATTCTGTGAACACAAAGTGAAGAAAACGACAAATAATATATTAAACTACAAACAACAACCTGTCTTGAGATCAATTTGCTTAAACCCTTATTATTTTATTCTACAAAACTTCATTTTATAATCTTCTATAGTTTTCTTTATCATTCTAGGCTCAGCTAGTGGTTCTTTATTTTTATTTACAGCCTCGGGTTTATGATCTAACATATTAAAATCATTTTCTACACTTATAAGTAATGAATTTAATATCTAAATTTACCTATAAATTATCTCCATAGTAAGTATATAACTGACAACAGAGTATCCTAATATGTACCTATGTTCCCACAGACGCAATGCTGTAGGACAAGCAGCACTGGCTATTTTCTTGTACGTGTATGTGTGTGCGTGTGTGTGTTTATGAGTGATGTCACTCACCTTGAGCTCATAGTCCTGGCGTGTGTCCAGAGTGTCACTGCGCAGCTCCTGCTTGAGATCGTCATCTTTAAAGGGCTGGGAGGAGGGAGAGAGGGTCACAGAGGGCAAAAACTAAACCATAAACGACAAGAAACCAACCAAGAGGGGGAGAGAGGCAACACAAGAGGGGAGGAAAACCAATAGGTTAAGAGAAAGAGGAGGACGATAAAAAAGGAGGAGAGGGAGGTTGAGAAAGAAGAGAGGATTAAATTCAGTTTTACATGTAGTTATTTTAGATGAAATGCAGGGACTACTACTTTATCACTGCAGGTTAGTGATCAGGAGGGGTCTGGGACGTTTTGTTACCAGTGATATGAACAGCTGTGAGCAGCTTTAGGAAAGGCAGCAATAGGGACAGGAGTTAATGGTGTCTGTGGTTAGTGCTAAAACAATAAATCACAGTGAACATTACAGCAAGACACATGTAGTGTACGTTAGATATGATTTACAAGCATGGGTTTGTAGTGCTCTTTAAGGATCATGTATAGATACTGTTTATATTTGCCTGAAGCTGTAGTAGGAGCAAGCTCTCCATAATAACTAGCAAGACAACAATCCTAATTCCTTCACGGTTCATTGAAGATGTAAGGCTGATTAATAACTTCTTGCAAGTTGTTGGATTTGCGAGGTATTCTGCCACTGCACTCTTGTGATATAAATTAGATGCAACATCAGTTTAAACTGTGATGGTTCTTTGCAGAACCTCTATGAACGGATTCTATTTCACAGCATAAAGGTCATGGCAAAAAAAACCCTAAAATGGCTTGAAACCAGAGTCTGATAAATCCACAGCTTCGCCAGGCTTGCAACAAAAATGTGCTCCTGAAATGAACCGAGCAACAATTTCAATCTGAAAAACAAATGCTGGGCTGGAGACTGCGTGCCAGCATTTTAGCCTATTATTAGCATAGCTGACCCATACACAAATTACACAGGCCGCACAAGGGGCCTCTGGTAGTCGGGTAGTTTTTTTTTTCCTGGTAATTTCTAGTAACTGCACAATAGTAGTCTTGCCCTCTGTTTCTGAACAAGATACATCATCTAAAGATCTGTTACAGCTACAATAAGGGTTTTTATTTTTAAGCCTTTTCATGTTTTCGTCTCGTCTGTGTTTCTGAATGAATGCCCCAAAACCTGTTCTCCAAAATACCACAATATGTAAACTATATTAGATGATAATTTTTTATCATCTAATTGATTTGAGTTTATTTTTTGTGTGGCTGCACATTATTTCCTGCTAAGCTGTCTGATAATCTACATGCTGACATCTCTCTGAGACATCTTTGCTCTTTTAGCTGTAAAGGCCATGTGGAAAGTGGTGAAGACTAAAGCAGATGCGGGCCAGTATTAAGTAATATGTTTAGGGTAATAAAAAATTCTTATTACATATAGATACCACATAGAGAACATAATATTATCACATTCATATTCGAAACCTCCTTCTGGGTCACAGGGGTGGGTATAAGGCAGGAAACACCCTGGACATGCCACTAGTCGCACACAGGCAAACATACACCTTGACACCCTCCAGTTTACCTAACCTAACCAGATCTCCAGTTTACTTAACAACATTTTATATAAAAGAGAGTGAAACCTGTAGCTCGACAGGTCCTGAGACGTGACTGAGCATGTGAAATGACACAATGTGCCACCCAACATCCCACTCAGGTTAGAGAGAGGAAGACTGATGAATCTCTGTCATGAAGCATACTGAAGTTAATCTTACATATGAACTAGGTTTTGTTTAATAAGCATGGGCAAACCAGCACATCCAGTAATATAACAAATTTGTTTTTATATGGAAGCTGGAGGTTTAAAAGTCTTGTGCTGTATACCAGTCCTGATACACAGTGAGCAACATGATTATTATATTGTAAATGTTCTATACTGCTATTCTACATAATCTTAAAAACAGATTTTTGGCTGTATTTTTGCAATATAATAATAATGTTGTAAAAACGATAATATAGGGTAATATATCATTTTTATACCAGACAGTTGACAAATGACTGGCATTTATGATGCTAACTAGCTATAATTTACATGTAACGATTTTCATAAATGAACAGCAATAGTTCTTTTTAAAGGTCTTTACTGCAGACATGTTATTTTATTTTAAAAAGACTAAATTTCTAAATGGAGACAAGAATACCAACCTAAAGAACGAATACTTAAGTGGCCCAGCTTTATTTGAGCCTGCTATGGTCCTGTTTACTGTCAGCTGGTATAAATATTGCATATGTGCATAATGGCCTGCGTATTCCTCTACAACTCCATCTTTAATGTTATGAACCACAGCTGACTCTTCACTAGGACAGATCACAACTGTTTCCTGTTACAGTATCTACTAATTGTGTTACAGGATCTAACGCGTATTCAGAGTGTAAATTATTACTACTACTGCTACTCCGCTCATACTCACAGAGTACATGGCCTTGACCATGCGGGTTGCTGTAGAGACGCTGCCCGTGTCTTCCTCTAGGCTGTGGGTCTCTTTATTTATCGTCTCCACCTTGATGTCTGGTTTACCAAGTGTGACCCCACGACGACCTGGTAACAATGCAGAAACACAAAGGTATGAATTATTCCATCAGTTTAAACACACTTCATAAGCTTCCATGCAATGTCAATAACATGATTTGTAATAGACAATCACATCACTTTGGCTATTTGCCAAGCTGTCATACCAGGTAAAACATGATGACGGATGTGGAAGTTGTGTGGCTGGTAACACTATGATTCTTCCCTTTGCTAAATGCTTTAACTGACTGCTGGGTGGATGTTAACTTTAAGATAACAATGAAAGCTGTGATAAATATTTCAGCACGTATGTGTGTGTACTTACTTCCTTTCCGTTGACGATACAGGAAAAGCAGTAATGCCAACAGTGGGAGCAGCAGAAGGATGGAACAGCCTACAGTGCCACCAGCAATGATACCAACTGGGACTATTTCTGTGTATAAGACAAGATCAAGTCAAAACATCAGCAGAATGTCCAGCAACTGTTTTCTCTAAAGATACTGCTTGTTTATAGGACCTGATTATATGTAAACATGTCTTGTAATATTAATATGTCCTTTCTATCATTTGTATCATGTTCTCTCTGCTGCCTCTGATCAAAGGAAATGTCCTTTCCTGAGAACATTCACTGTTGACCTAAACTCTGGTCCATATGGCCACATGGTTCAAACCGTTGCACATTTAGCACAAGAAGTCAAAACCTCTGCCCATATGCCACGTCTGCATATTTGTTCTGTTTTTTTAAATAGCTTTTCTTTGTAAAAATCACAAAAAGCAGGCAAATCCACAATGTCAGGAGCAACAAACGTGGTACAAAAAGTACAACTGGGGAAAGGAATTTTATTATTGGTGGCAGAGGTCAAGTTATATTATTATTATAACAGTCTTCTAAACCACCTTCTGGGTCACGGGGGTGGGCAGAAGGCAGGAAACACCCTGGATGGGCTGCTTGTCCCTTACAGGGCAAACATACACATTCACACCTAGGGGCAATTTAGCATCTCCAATTCACCTAACAGCATTCCTTTGGACTGTAGGAGAAAACTCACATGTACACATGTAAAGATGCAAACATGCAAACTCCACCCAGACAGGACAACAGATGCCCCGACCAGGAATTGAACCCAGGCCCTTGTTGCTTTAAGTCGAAATGGACTACCCATAGCGGCATCATGCTGTCCGCATGATTGCAAACAGGTTCTAAATGTATAGTACATATGACAGATACTGCATGTAGGATTTTCCAGTCATGGAATCCTGTCCATTGTGAGGTACAAATGAAGGTTTCCTGAGTCTAAATCTATGACTGGGCTTACTTGAATCGTGAAAAGCAAATTTGCTCTATTGTGTTAATATGAAAAGGTAGAGAAAGATGGCAGACTGCTGCTCAAGCGGCTCTCTGCTGGTTAGCTGCTTTGTTTTACTGGTTAAGGAAATGTATGTAGAATCTGCTTTTCTGAGATTCACAGTACATGAAGAGCAAAAATGTTTAGACACTAAACTTACCACAATGCTGAGCAATGAAATATCATAAATTAGTTATTTTAATTTTGAAATTTGCTTTCTAATTTTTCTGTCTCATACCGGCTCCCATGCTTTAAGAATGTAGTTTGCGAACTTATGAGATCTTTGGCAAACTGAAATAATAATAGCTATAATAAACAGAAGGAATGTATATATTCATATATACCCCCAACATGTGTCTGACCAAAAACAAATGTGTGTGCACGTGTATGTGTTTCTGTGGAATTCTTACCAGTCTCCTCCAAAGTGATGATCATGGTTCCTGGGCCGAAACCATTCCATGCGGTGCAGTTGTAAGTGGACTGGAAGTCAGACTCCATGACATTGTTGATGGTCAGTGTGGACAGAACGGCTCCTCCATCAGATGACGGCTTACTCTGTTCCACTGTGTAGCGCTCTGGTAGGGTTCCCTTCTCCTTCTCCCACACGTTCTCTTTCCATGCCCATACCTGACACACACACACACATACACGCACACACATACACACACACACACACACACACACACACGCACACACATACACACACACACACACACACATACACACAGTCTAATCAGAATGGATCTGTAATAATGCTCTGTACTGCATTACTGCAAGTCCTCACAACGGTCCAGTAACGTGATTCTTTAGGAAGTGATCCGGAAATCTCAAATTACACCAGAATTCCTTTAGATTATCTGTTTACATTACAGTTTGTAGACATATTAGCAGGGGCAGTCTGTAATTACTGGCACTCTTGGTAAAAATGGATGGAACTCTAAATATATGAGAAAATAAATAATTACAGTCTGTTTAGTCTAAGAAAACAAAAACGGTCATGATTTTTTTAATAACAAGTCCACATATATATGTTTACAGCTCAACCATACTGCCACCTTTATCTGAAGAGCATACTGCTCTGCTGTGACAGTCCTGGCATGACGTTTCAATCTGAACCTTATTAATGATTTGCCACAAATAAAGCTCGCTGAACTGAACATGCTTATTTCTCTTGCTTAGTGCACTCTGAACTTCTTAATTTGGTCACAATGAATATTACTGCATTAATAATATGCTGTAAAGTCTGTGGCAGGGCTTACATACTGATGCATATGGTGCTGCCTCTTAGCTGGTACCTTTGCCCCTCTCCCCCCAACACTTTCTTCATTCTAGTAACTAGATAAACGCCTTTTCTATTCTACCAAGGGGGTGAAATGGTGAGAAAGCATCACTCTTTCCTCTTTCCAAACTCCACCAAAAAGCGCTCTATTATTCATACTGAACTATGAGCATATTTAAAAATGCATAACTCCGCATGTTCACGATAAGCCTCCATTTACTGTGCTAACGGGGAGTACACGAGGGCCAGGCATGCAGGGAACAAGTGCCCTGTTCCCATACTTCATATTTCATAAATCACCATCTGAAGCTGCATTAGGGCCTCGACTGCTAGTCATTCCACATTACAGTCATCCACAGACTGAAGGGACGGGCTAAATGTAGATAGAGCTGAGCTAAGGCATTTCAGTTAATTTCGGCCATAGAGAGCGCAGGTTTCGTTTGCTGGCTGAAGGCAGGTTTCACTTATTTCCCGCATTTTTAATGGAACTCAGGTGGACTTTAGGAACCTTCGCTTCTAAAAATGGAAACAGCCTTCTCAACGCTCTCCTCACACTAACCCCACCCCACAGAAATGTGCGTATTGCTCTAAAGTTGGAGTGCACTTACTTTAGGGTTATCTATGCTTTACACATTATCAGGTTGTCTACTGTTTAATGGATCATCAAATGAATGTATTAATATAAGCGAAGAAAAGTGAACTGTACGTTTTTTATCATTTTTAGCAAAATGATCATTTGACAAAATGAACACCCAAATGAGGTCCAAGACAAAGTGTAGAAAGACAGTCAAAGTGCTTTCCTGCGTTTGTACATCATAATAAGAGTCAGAAGTCACTATTGTTTACAGTGTTGGTGGAATCTGAAGAGTGCGGTGCCTGGAAAGGTCCCTCATTAGAAGATATTACATGAAACAGTTATGGATGTGTTCACTGAGACACTGTTTTACAAAAGTCGAAAGAAGACTTTAGATTAAAACATATATGTTAAAACACATTTATGGCAGAGATGTCCATGCACACAGTTCTTAGGCAAAGTAACACCCTTAAAATGTTTTATTTTATTGCTGTTGCCTTTTTAAAGCAGACCTTTTATGCTTGTTTTCATGATTTTCATGTTTTCATAATTTAAATAACTATGCTTGTTTTCAGTGAGCCCAGTGCTTTGATTGGTCAGTTTGCTCACACTGTTGTGGAAGGGTGCACCAAGCTTGCTTGTTAGCTGGCCAATAAGGACCATGTTACGAGATGACGTCACTTTGTAGCATAGAAAAGACTGGAAGTCTAATGAGGTGTTTTAGCCAAAAGAGAAAAGTAGTTTCTGTAGGAAAGTTTCTCCTTTAGGGTTTTCTAACTTTGACTGTTTACAAGCACAAAAAGCTTCAGGAAGGACAGGACAAAATAGAGAAGCATAACAGCCCCAATAATAACCATTAAAGAAATTAGAGCAGGTAAGGTCCTATACAATGCACCATTTAACATCAAACCACTCAGAACGACTTTTTAACATCTTAATTAAGACTTTTTCTGAAACACGTAGAGACAATTTAAGGAGAACATTTACAGAAGATCAGTCAAGTAAACTATTAACATTAATGTAGAGACTTACAATCTTGTCTGGTGGAGGAGTGCTGGCAATGTAACACTTCACTTCCCCTCTCTCTCCTCTGACTGCATACTGCACTGGCTCACTGGAGATGATTGGGGGACCTGCACAAACACACACATACATGCATCTTCTGTAAGCGCACAGCTAAAGGATCAGAGCTGGCTGTAATTCACTTGGATGCATGAACAATCTGCATCTCTGTAAAGATTTGTAAATGATAGTTTAGTAGATTTATTGATTTATTTTTGTGTTTTAGGTAAAATATAGTAAACATATTTATATGACGTACTAAATGATAACTCAAACATCTCGCACTGTGTAAATGAGCACCATCTTTTTGGAACATTACAGTTATACCATAGATGTGTCCATTTTGACTAACATGAAATGCCACATCAGTTGTTTGTGTCTCCAGATGCCCTGTGGTTATATTATGCAATTGAAATCTTTTAAGATAAAGTACAATTTGTACCTTTATTAACTCATAACAAATGAGATGAGTTCAGAAATGTATATGCTAACTGCCTTGTCTTCATACACTATGTTGCCAAAAGTATATGCTTATCTGCCTTCACATGCATATGAACCTAGTGACATCACATTCGTAATCCGTTGTTTAATGTGATGCTGGCCCACCCTTTGCAGCTATAACAGCTTTAACGTTTTTGGGAAATCTTTCCACACGGTTTAGGAATGTGTTTATGAATTCCGAGGTTCAGGAATTTTTGACCATTCTTTCAGAAGTACATTTGCGAGGTCAGAAACTGATGCTGGGTGACTGAAGGCCTGGCTCACAGTCTCCACTCTAATACATCCCAGTGGTGTTCTATCGGGTTGAGATCTGTGCAGGTCAGTCAAGTTCTTCCACACCAAACTTGCTCATCCATGTCTTTATGGATTGCTTTGTGCACTGGTGCTCAGTCATGTTGAAGGAAGGGGCCACCCTTAAACTGTTCCCAAAGTTGTGAGCATGAAATAGTCCAAACTCTCTTGGTTTGCTAAAGCATTAAGAGTTCCTTTCACTGGAACTAAGGAGCAGAGCCCAACTCCCGAAACACAGCCTCACACCATAATCCTCCCTCCACCAAACTTTGCACCTAGCACAATGCAGACAAGTACCATTGTCCTGGCAACTGCCAAACGTCCATCAGATTGCCAGATGGAGCGTGATTTGTCAACACAGAGAAGACGTCTCCACTGTTCTAGAGTCCAGCGCCAGCATACTTTACAACACTGCATCTGACACTTTGCATTGCGCTTGGTGATGTAAGACTTGGATGCAGCTGCTTGGCCATGCAAACCCATCCCATGAAGTTTTCTACACACTGTTCCGGAGCTGATCTGAAGGCAACATAAAGTTTGGAGACTGACTCTGCAGAAAGGTGGGGACCTTTGAGGCATCTGCTGAGCCCACTCTGTCATTTAACGTGGCCTACCACTTCGTGGGTGAGTTGCAGTCATTCCCAATTGCTCCACTTTGTTATAATCCCATTGACAGTTGACTGTGGAATATTTAGTAGTGAGAAAATTTCACAACTGGACTTGTTGCACAGGAGGCATACTAATACAGTACCACGCTGGATTTCACTGAGCTTCCGAGAGCCACCCACTTTTCACTAATGTTTGTAGAAGCAGTCTGCATGACTAGTTGCTTGGTTTTATACACCTGTGGCTGTGGAAGTGATTGTAACACCTGAATTTGATGATTTGGATGGGTGAGTGATTTCTTTTGGCAATATGGTGTATCTTCAATTGTACCAACAACATAACGCAGTCACAATGTGCATAAATGAATGTACAGTTGCATGAAACGTTAGTGTCCCCCTAGTAAAATCGTTTTGTTAATGTTCTATGTGAACAGAAAAGTTTATTTGCTGAATGTAATATATTGGACAAAAAATGATTTTATTTGTATTTATTTCCAACATGTTAAATTTAAAAACTACATAAAATAAAATTGCCTTATGTATGTTTGTTCTCTGAACAAGAAGTGGTAATGGTCTTGCATTGAGAAAATCGAGAGCACATGCAATTTGACTTGGTTCAACATTTTGCATAAGACTGTAGGAGGCATTATTGACTTATCATAGGCCATAATCTTGCCAATGAGTACTGACTGCAGTGTTTGAGTCTGAGATATAATCCACATTTACATGATTTTGGCTGTTTTACTGACCGTTGACAGTGAGAGTGACCTCTGTTTCTCCCACACCAATCCTGGGCACTATGGCCTTACACACATACTGGCCAGCATCTGCCTGGCTCACTGACTTCAAATACAGCTGGTTATTATTACTCAGGACCTAGAGCGAGACAGAGAGAGGGCGTAAACTGTAAGTAAAACAAATTCCATTAGGCTAAAAACAACTATGATGTAGCACCTTTCCAACCTCAGCACCATGCAGTGTTTAACAAAGTAAGTGAAAAAATAAACCAAGGGCATACAGCACAGAGAGAACGGGGAAGAGAGCATACGCTCTATGTTGCATCATGACAGGGAGGAACAGTTTATGTCAGGTGGATAGAAGGAGACACAGAGTGATCAACAAAGAGAGTGTTCAAAGCAGACGGATAGTCAGAGAATTATAGACTAATGTCTTTGTAAAAGTAGAAGAATAAAAGTAAAGGCAGACGACAGAAAGGCAGAGTGGCAAACAAACAAAGACTGTTTCAGAGTTTTTTGGATTGCTCACCATGCTAGAGCCCTTTTTAGTCCAAGTGAGTGTAAGTGGGGGATTCCCGGCCCACTTGCAGTTCAAAGTGACATCAGAGTCCATGTCCACTGTCACTGGCTTCGGCTCTACCACCAGGATAGGACCAACTACGTAAACAGAAAGTACAGAATCATTATAGCGAGTCTAGAAAGTAAACATTTGGCATATAGTGGGAACTAAACATTTGAAGTCTTGAGTGATAAAAGCAAAAGATAATTATTTTTAAGTAAGTACAGAAATCTACTCGAAGTGCACATTGCAGATTTGTAAATAGAGGAGATGTTATTATGTCCTGAATTGACAACATTTTTATACGTGCATACGGTAATATAATCTTGTTTGGCAGAAAAGAAAACCACTCTTTTTTTCATCTTCTGGTCAGTCTGACATCAAAAATAAACAAATGAACAAACAAATTAAATAAATAAAAAGGGAGTGATGCACAAACATGGGAATTGTGGGCCAATGCCAATACTCATAATATTTCATCTACATGTCTGTCAATGCTGATACATAAACATCTACATAAACATTTCTATACAGAAAATGGGAATAGATCTGAATTCAGTACAATGTTTTTATTATATAATATATATAAATATATAAATATATATAATATATATAAATATTTATATATATTTTAATATCATCAGTCAAATCTAAGCATCTGTCTGATAATTTAACTTAACTTTTTTAAGCCAAAATCTGCCGATACCGAGGAAATTCCAATAATATACAAACTGACAGTATTAACTCTTTACTAAACGTATATTTAATGGCTGTGTAGCTGTATTAATGACGTAATAAATAGTATCCCATCCAGTTAAAAGAGTGTTGAAAATGTAAAATATATAAAGGTCAATATGACTACAAATAATTAAGACTATTGGTACAGTCAGATTTAGTTAGATTTAGAAAGTGACTCCTTACAGTGAACATCAACAAGTATGCTGACGTTGGTGCTCCCCACGGCATTGAACACTTGGCAGGAGACTGGCTCAGTGAAGAAAGAGTGGTCAGCTTTAGTGATGAACACACTTTCCCTCGCACCCTGGATGACTACACCGCCCTTAGCCCATCTAACAGAGAGAAGCATGTGATGTGATGAAGGCAATCACTGAACACTATAAGAAATGTAATGGAGTACAGCATGCAGTACAGCATTTGAAAACACATCATACAAAAATGTAATGAAAAGAATACCCACATCGTTAAAATCTGATCGCGACTTTCTAAACAACTTTGTCGCTGTAAATTTAAATGGTGATTTTGTGTAAATTAACATTCAGCAGTTAGTTAATTTAGCCTTAAATCTTTCCTTTAATGTGAACTTGAGTTGCGTGAACCAAATGCAAGTAGGAAACATCCACGACTGAGTTGAACTTTAGATTTTCAGCTTCAATTTTGATTTACAGCTTTAAATTGATCCTTTAAGCAGTTCTCTTAAAATAATTAGTTTATATGAATTATGTAAGCAACCACAGGCCTTTGTTTTGGCCAAGAATTCCATCTTGGTCCTCAGGGCCCTCCAGATGGTCCACATTTTGCTCCAACACCATTTTCAACACACTGGGACGAAGACAAATGTTTGAAGGGCCCTGAGGAGCAGTTTTGAGGAATCACTGGTTTAACTCATCTACAGGCACCTTAGTGTTAATGGGTTTAATGTTCTAACACATATTTACAGTGCAGTCTATGATTAAACCGGTAGTTCTTATTTGAAAATTGTAATTTAATATAGGGATGAATAATCTTTCAACCTTTTTTGCTGTGTAATTGTTCTTACAAGTTATTACAACCAGAGATTTACAAATTAGAGATCTAGAGACCTGCTGATATTGGTGTCCCCTTTCCAAAATAAAATGAACATATTGCATACATATTACCAAATATAATAATAAAAATAAAACAGTACTACGTTACAATAGCTACATTAGCTAGCTAGTTTTCTCAATAAAATGAGCTATCAATGTTAGATTTTCAAATTAGGGCATTTATTTAAGAAGGTTTAGTTAAGCAGGTAAGTAAAAACCTACATTGGTGTGGTTTCAAGTAAATCTCAAAAGTACATATTTCTGTATCAACTAAATTTAATTATACCACACAACTGTGTTTTAAAAGCAGAACTGCAGAAAATTGCTGATCGAAATAAATTGTTAAATTTGAAAAAAAAAAAAAAAACTTTTTAGTGTAAGATTATATAAGAAAAAATACAGAGTATTATGGAGTCTAATAGTTAAAATTATAAATAGAATTTGGGTTTTTTAAAATGTAATTTTCAAGCAAAAAAAAAATCACATTTAATAAGAATAAACAATGTTTTCTGAAGAAAACATAACATTTCGACAACTAAACATTATCACGTATCTGGAAGTCACTGATTACAGGAAGCATGCTGGAGCAGGGCCTTTAGTAGTGCCCCCCTCTGTCAGCTATCTAGGTCTCAGATAAGTATAACTTTACTAACTGTAAATGCATTTCATTAGCAGTACGCACACCGTGCCTATATCAGGACGACATTAAATATCATTACACCCCCTAAAACCCCCCTGTTCTTTCAGCAGCAACATTTCTTATAAACAAGCCTCAACAAAACACACAAATGGACGAACAAGTGAGGCGCATACTTATAGCCCATAATCGGTGGGTTGGCAGTGGCTTGGCAGGTGAAGGTCACTCTCTCTCCTTCTAGCACGGAGCGTGGCTCAATGGATAACACCACCACAGGAGGGTCTGTCCAGAAAGGGGTCATAGTAATGAATGTACATTACAAATACAATATAGCATCACCTCCTGCATTCTTTATGATGACAAAGCCAAAAAAGATATGAAGCTGTGAGTGAACATGCGAACTATGAGAAACTTTATTTGAAGTGGAGAGGTGCAGCTCTCTCTAAGTGCATAACCATGTACAACCTCTATTACTGTAAGAGGCCACCCACACTGATGGATAGATAGCGGTCATGCTTGGTGCATTTGGCTCCGATGATACAATACAGAGCTTCTTAGTGTGAGAGTTGTAAATGTACATCACTGTTCAAAAGTTTGGACCCATTTGTCATAACTATTATTGTATTTCATTCAGCAGTAACTCCTAATACAGTGCAGATATAGTGACTAACTTCGGTGTTTTGAGATCCGATCTCTTTTTTCAGCAGGTTTGAGGCATTTTGATATTGATTTCATTACAGTTTTGTTGTCATTGAGTGCTGTGAACAGCACAGTATATAATACTGAGCTCTCTTTATCAGACTTGATAAAGTATCAGACTTAATTAAGAGTATTAGACTCTTTATCAGTCTAAAGGTATAACTAGGCTTTATTCTAAATAAAAAATCTGATACAGAGAACTGCACTTTAGGTCAGGAGCCACATGCTCAGTGCATGTATACCTTTACTCATATTTCTTTCAGAATTTCCACTCTACGCATGTGTGAAAACCATGGTACCGGAAATAAACAATCAACAGTTTCTCACAACAACCGCAAGATGCCAACAACACATACCTGCATTGACACTTAAGTCAAGCACATGCCTTGGCGAAATTTCTAGATAATGTATGTTTGTATTTCCAGGTAAAGTGATTGTATGTTTTTAAAATAGGTCATAGCATGCGGTTTAACATTTGACTCATATGTCCCTTCTTATTTCGCAGGCTTATTGGTCTGTTCCAAAGCAGTAATGCAATCAGTGCCGGATTCATGAAGAACAGGAGTTTTCCTCCTATTAGATTATGTTTTTTGCAAGTCATCAGATTTATTCATTATTTCTGACTAGTTTTGCCTCCATTTGTTACTGTTGCTATGGACGTCAAACATCACAGGCTACCTGGTAGCATCTGCTTTTCCTGTACTTTATTGAGAAAGTAGTTCTTAGAGGTGAGCACAATTGGCTGAGATGCATGTCAATCATTGTTTTACAAAGTGTCAGTCATTTTGGAATCACCTGCAGCTGTTCTTTATTCTGGAGCAGGGGTGTGAAACTGGGTTCCTTACAGGTCACAGCTCTGCAGCGTTCAGCATTCTGCCTCATTAAACATACCTGATTCAGCTTTTTGGCTAATTAGAAAAGCTCTTGTGAGCTGAATTCAGAGACTTAGATGAAGGGAAATGCTGCAGAGCTGTAGCCCAGAACAAAAACAAAGAGCTAACAATCCAGACCTCTGACCCACAGTGTGGTGGTTGTGGAGGAACAGACTCACGGTGGATGTTGAGGGTGATGGTGGTGCGTTTGCCCATGGGCACGGCTGGGTTGGTGGCCACACAGGTGAAGTTTTTCCCCGTGTCTGTGTCCACCGGGAGGACAGGCAGGAAGCTCCTCGTGGTCACACGCTTCCTGTCCGGGAGCACTTCCTGAACAGAGAACGAAAATGCAGCACATTGGACTGCTGAATCTGTGAGGCTCATTTAATGCTCATTTAAAGGTCATTTTTTAATACAATCTGGAATAAACAGAAGCGAGGATTTCACCCCTGTCTTAGGAAGACCTTGTAAATGTATTGTCCTGTTTTACACTATATGAAAATTCCAGTTGTCCTTTACTTTGCGAGGACACAAACCAGGTTAATGTCCCTGACGGCAACAGTACAGTTATTTTAACCTGTTTTTAGTGCAGAACCTGGAGGCTTCTGTGTGCTAATGTACTTAATATCATTATGTAAAATATACACACAAGGATTCTTTTCTTGCTGGTTGCACCATACTTTTTTTCCAAGAGAGCTGGTGAACTCATTCAGGACCGAATAAGCGTTCAAAAACTGCAGAAAAGGCCATTCTGCTAGATCAGAACGTTTGTCGCTCTGTAAAGGTGATCTGAGTTGTATTTTCTGAGACTAACAGTGGATTTGAACATTTTATGACAGGAGTTCTAGCAAGTCCGAACTAAATAAGAACACGTATGATGAGAGAAACGAGAGCCGGTTTGTTTGTGTCAGTGTGCGTCTCTTACCGTGGTGCTGAATGCTCCCTCTATGGGCAGCCCGTCTTTTTGCCATTCTATAGCAGCAGGAGGCTTAGCTCCACGGGACACACAGCTGAGGTTGTGGGGAACCCCTGCAGTGAGGAGGAGCTCCGGGGAGCCCTCAATCACTGGCTCATCGGGAGGAACTACACAACACACACACAGAGAACACGTCAGAGAACACACGTCCTACACGTGTCACACTGCTTGCTCAAAACACTGAAAGAAACAGTACAGGTCACGTAATTACAAATTCCATGGTGCAAAAAAATTGTTCTTAGTTGTATTCACTCTAAATTTACACAGTTTTCCTATTACCGCAAATGTACTTCTGAATATATTTATGGAGCGCAATCAGCATCATGCGAAGTGCATGCCTGTATCACCACAGATGCACAACACCATGTTGAGTTGTTAGGTAGTCAGAAATAGACTTCCTTATTGTCGCTATCAGAACAACATCTTCTAACCCCAAAAGCACTTGGCAGGAAAAAAAAAACAGCCTTCAGTGTAGGTTAATGTTAAATGATTATATTCAAGTTTTTGGGCTATTTGCATTGGTCACACACAGGGGAGCCCGATTTCTTCTGTACTTTTGTACAGTTTTTAACATTATGTTGTACAGTGGCAGACACCACATAAGCACAACCTACACAAACACACTTACTGAGGACGGTGAGTTTGGCTCTGCGGGAGCGGAGAGCAGCCTCTGTAGCCTGACACTCATACAAAGAATCATCGGACAGTTCGGCAGACGAAATCTCCAAGTTGTACTGCCCAACATCGACCAGCCGCAACACACGGTACCGTGGCCAGGCTATAAGACACACACAGATTACACTTTGCATTCATCACATCACTTAGTAAATCTGGCCTGTATGTTTCAAACAGGGAATTTTACATCATAACTACAAGAAATCATAATAAGGGTGGCCCATATGGCTAAAATATGATGTCAATGCTCAGTATTTTTAGAAAAACACACAACATATACCTAACAGGATAAAAATCAGACATCTAATACAAACAAATCGGTTACAAGTTAAATGGCATAAAGAGTTAAGTCAATTTACCAGTGCCAGAGGTGCCCAATACTGTGCAACCTACTGTCCCAATGCTGTGTTTAAAAAATATAATACTTTATTTACCACAGGCATCTATAGCTAAACTCCAACACAAGGACATGGCTTTGGGAGATGCTCGATTCACTCCAGCACGTTTGGCAGTGGTAAGGTTACAAGCACCCTTGACGAGGTGCCAAGGTGATAATTATAATTAGGGAGGACTAAACTACAATTAAACTGTTTGCTGGAAAGTTGAGGTTCTTGTTTAAGAAAATTCTAGGTGTGTGCCCCAGTAGCAAATGGTTTTTTTTGTGAATGAGTGAGGAAGGAATAGAATTTTAGCTTGCAGGTAGATAGGCAATGATCAAAATGTTTAACAATTAAAACGATTTCTTTCTTATTTATGGGTTTTATATATTCAGAAAGGATATTGTGACAGATTACACATGATAATTAAAATATATTGCACTGCAATGAACTGGCAGCCTGTCCAGGGTGTTACCTGCTTTCTGTCCAATGGACACTGGGGATATGCAGATTAGGAGATGAATGAATGTATGAATGAATGAATGAGTAAATGAATGAATGAATGAATGAATGAATGAATGAATAGAATGTCATATCTCCCAGTGCTACATCATAATCAGTTGTTCAGTCCACCAAGGTCATGTTTGCATTCTCGGTTTAGATTTGAGAACCTTTTTATTTTACGCTGTGTCTTGAAGGAGGAGGATGTCACAACACAGATAGATTCACTCTGATCAACTAACAAACCACACACATACACAGACGGGCACACAGAGCTGCATACATGCACACACCCAGTCATGTGTCTCAACTCTCCACTAGGGGGCAGAAGAGCCAGTTCTTTGAGGTAGTGTAAAATCTAGCAGTGCTATGACATGGGCATTTCTAGTTGCTGCTGCAAGAGAAATGACAGAAATACTGCTGTGGATTACATCATTCTTTCTTGCTGTCCTTCACTGTATCTTTCTCCTCCTTTTTTCTCTGAAAACTGCATGAGTTTAGAGGTTATTAGTCTAGAGTTAGTTTAGTGTTTGTGTGCGCATGCAGTGTTGCAGTGTTTGTGTGCTGTGATCACTGTGTGTGTGTGTGTGTTTGTATTTGTGCTTACTCAGTGTGCTCACTATGTGTATTTTCATCTGGGTGTATAAGTAGTGTGTTTTCTTATATAGCTATATTTGTGAGAAGTCTACGACCTCGGAAGTATAGGACAATATGATTTTTTTCCTGAAGTGAGGACGGTTTGCTGGTTCATTTCATTTGGATATAGAGGTTAAGGTAGGTTTATGTGCAGATTTAACATTGTTTGGCTACAGAAATAAAAGAATGCATGTCCTCACAAATATAGTAAGACAAACATGTGTTTGTATGTCTGTGTGTGTGTGTGTGTGTGTGTGTGTGTGTGCATGTGCGCACCGGTGCTCATTCACATGATTCTGTTTAAAAGCCATGGGACAGAGCAACGAAGCATTACAACAATGCCACATTACAAACGGGGTGGGGGGCATTAACAGAGAGCTTGGAACGAGAAAAACAGAAAGAGAGAAAGAAAGACAGAGATAGAGACAGAAAGCAAATAAAAATAATACAATGACAATAAAAGGAATGAAAGAAAAAAGAAGACATAAAGAGAGAAATGAAGAGAGAAGGAATAAGAAAGAAAGAAAGAAGGGTAAAGATAAGCAGAGAGAGAGAAAGCGAGGGAATTGAAAACAGACAAAGAGAGAAAGAAAAAAGGGAAAAAAAGACAGAACAGAGTAAGAAAGAAAAGAGAAGTATGTATAAGGGAAAAAAGCAAGAGGGTAATACAGAAAAAGTGAGAGGATGGAAAGAAGGAAAAGACAAGAGAGAGATAAAGAAAAAGCAAGAGAGAAATACAGAGGAAGCAAGATAGAAGATTAAAGAGAAGAATTAAAAGATAGAATTAAAAGAGTAAAAAAGAGAAAAAGGAATAAAAAAGGAGAGCGAAAAAAGAGAAAGGAAAAAAGATGGCAAGGGGAGAACGACAGTGCAAAGAAAGAAAAGTAGAAAGAAAGAGCTAAACCAGAGAGAATACAGATAGAGAGGTAGACACATAAAAAAGACAAGGAGACAGGACAGTGATATGACTAACCCCGGAGGTCTTCTCCGATGCCTAAGGCCAGTCCATCCTTGGTCCACTGCACGATGCCCGAGTAGTTGAAGACCACACAGGACAGGACCACTCTCTGGCCCAGAACCACTGACTGATCTGCTGGCTCCTGAGAGAACCGGGCCATCCACACTGCAACACAAAGACTTAGCGTTAATGTCAACGTCTCACACACACACACACACACACACACAGGGTGCATTTCTAAAATACAGACCCTTAAAGTACAACATACATTTTTAAGCATGTGAATATTCCAACACCCAGCATCACATTAACATCTCATCAGCATTCATACTGCATTCACTCCAAGGACTCCAAGGGTGTGTGTGTGTGTGACTATGTGTGTGTCCTGTGAAGGAAGGAAGCTGATCCGGACATGTCATGGAGATAAAGTTGATGTAGTTTTGACGCTTTAAGATAAGCATTGCTGGATAATTGCGGGGAAACTGTGGATATTTGGAAGAAATGTCTAAAGAAGACACAAATGAAATATTAAACACTGGAATGTTAAACATATCAAAACCTGACTTACAAGCAATCTCATAACCTAAAAGGCAATTCTACAGTTTTTTCAAAATGAATTCACTAAAATACAATCAAAATCATGCAAACTGTTTGAATTATGTATTGTACAGTCAGTACAGTAGTGGGAATAGAAACTAGGGGTTGTGAGGTCTATAACACAAATACTGATGTTCTATCTACTATCTACTACAGCCAGTTAAATATATACATACTGTGGTGGAGATAGGAAACAGACGCCCAGGATGTATGAATATTCTTGTTTACACTCATCTTTAAAAGAATAGTTGCACCCAGAAGGAACTATTCAGAAGCAAGGTAAAGGTTACCCAGGAACAATAAATAATGATGAATTTAGACTGATATGGGTAAAATTCATTTAGCTACGCATACAGAAGTAGTGTCTCTCAGTATGGCATCAGGCCGCTATGTCTGCTAACGTATCATGCCAGACGTCTCGCCATGGAGTTGTAGAGGTTCGTAAGGCTGTCCTACGACAATCCACTCCAAGCAGCATCACTGCTCACTGAATTTCTCACAGTCGTGACTGTTAGGTCATGCCAGGGTTGGACATGCCGGTCGGTTTCCCCTCTCTGTGTTTTTTGTAGGGTTTTATGTCGCTGGTGCATGCCTTCTTCTATCCACTGCCGCCAACAGTGCGCTATGGTAATATCCGTAATGGTAATAACCTGCATGGTGCGCAACACGTCAATAAGACCTGCTTCCCAGAGCCCTACAATGCGACCCCACTCTTCCAACTGCTAAACCACTTTCAAACTCCTTTCTGAATGCTCTCTCTCATACTTCTCTTGTAAAAGATGCTACCTACACAGCAACACAAGTTAGAGAGGAAAGCCTGCACAACAGGACGACCTTGTTTATGTCACATGCACTTTCACACGTCTCGCAATGTCAAATCAAGTTTTATTCCTGTCGATTGTTTCCTTATAGGTACACCTATTTTTTGATGATGGCTGTATGTGTGATGTAATATTTTGACCTATTTAATTTAATTTATGGCAGGCATCAGACGGTTACTGGTTTATGCTTGCTTTTTCAGTTTCAGCTGCACTGGAACCATACAGCTAATGTATCCAACAAGTAACTAAAGCTTATACACCATCGCCTAGCACTGTGCAAACTGAATGGCTATAATATCACAACCTAACATCAAAAATGTCCACATGTTAAGGAAATTCAAATAGATCGTCTGTCTTGTTAATGCCTTGTTTGTGTTTATATTGTGTAGGTTTCTGACACCAGTTTAAAAGGACATTTCTCCACTTTAGTATACACTAAAGATGCAAAGCCATGACACCAAACATGTCTTAAGCGATCTACTAGATGTAGATTTGGAGTATGGGGGGAACCTGTTTACATGCATTCAGGAAGATCTGAAGGTCCTTACAGGAGAGTAAAAGAACAGAGTGGGTCAATATGTAGGAAACCAAGGTTACGACAATGAGAGAGACTGCTGAGACAGTACCATTGATGTTGAGGATGTGGACAGCCTGCGCTTACTAGGATCAATTATTAACAACAAACATTCCAGCAGTGAAGAATTACACCACAGACTGGTACACGGCAGAAGAAGGGTGAAGGAAGTTGAAAATGAAAAACTCTACAAACAAAGACCAGAACTGCGTCCAGGTGGTGGTGTTTTCTGTTGTTCACCATGGACATGAAAGTTGGACCAGAAAAGCAGGACAGGAAAAAACATTTTGGTGATGGAGCAGAGCACGGAAGACTAACAACTGTATCCCTGGCAAAGTTAACATCACCTCTCATGTAAAGCCCAGATAACCAAACCCAATCATAGATCAGGGTTATCATGAATCATAAACCCAACCATACAGAAGCCAAACAGACAGCAGGACGTTTAGAAGAAATACTATGCATATGGTTGCCAAGGGTCCGGACTGATATGATGGAACCTACTGGACTTTTGGAATAGCAAAAATTCGGAAGAACCATGTCTGAAACCCCTCCTCCTACCAATCTAACGCCCCCAAAAAATCCCATCTCTTTGTTTCCCATGACCAAGTTTTTACTCACCACAGACCCGGATTCTCTAGTCTAGCAGCTTATAGTGTTACTTGGATTGCAAAAGGTCATGTGTGGGTACCAATAAACAATTACTGCTACAGTATAAACTATTACTATTACAGATTACTGAAGTGCCTTAACTGAAGTCTGTCTGCAAGCAGGCAAGAGCAAATGAAACCGAGTATGGCTCTTTAAAGGGCCGGGATGAGGAATTTGTCCCTTGATACCGAATTCCAGACGCATTTCTTCACTTGCAAAACACGATATACACCTCGGTTACGCCCTCTTTCTAACAAGCAACCAGATATTTGACCCTTTATAAAACTCGAGACCGAAGTCCGAGCGCCGGCTCACAATGCAAGCTTTTACTGGAAAGCGCGTTGTGTATCTTTAATTGGACTCAAATCAAGAATGCTGTAAATTAAGTAAGAGCAACTCAGATTTTCCCCTCACATTTTTTCCCTTCTGCGTTTAAAGCTTCTCTCTTTTTCAGACTGGCTGCTGTCCTGACTTTTTCATTCTCTTTGTCTCTCTTTCGTTCTTTCTTTTTTCTTTCCTCTCTTGCCTTCTTTTAATGAAATGACTTAGAGGATTCCCCGCTGTTATCTCTGTTATCCTAGAAAACAGAGGCACTGTCGCTGAGGCCACATTAAAAAGAATAAAGCCGCACCCGTCCATCTTATCGCGCGCTTCCGTGGCATCGCTTGCATTCTTCTTCTTCTTTTTTTTCCCCCCTTATTATTTTCCTAAACCCAATCCTGCTTTCTATTTCCGTGTCTTGCTCCCTGGTTGGAGGGGGTTTGGAGACGCACTGTCACAACCCATTTATCACATTAAATAGCAGCCCTCCAGCCCTCTCTGCCTCTCCCTCTCTCTCTTCCTCTCCCTCTTTTTTTCTCATCCCTCCAGCATTCCTCTGTAGGTCCCCATCTCTCTCACTTTCTTAACAACTGGCATATGCCCACTCATCCCCCAGTGACCCAATGTGGCTCTCTCATTCTCTCTCTCTCTTCCTCTCTCTTGCTTATGCTATCCTTTTTGATGGTATATTAAAAATCACATTGAATGAAAGGTAATGAAACCAAATAAGTGGAAATAAACACGCTAATGACCACAACACAGTGTTCCCAGCAGACACTAACATGGCAGACAGAAAGTCGTTCTGGCAAAGGAATAAAATTGTGGAGCATGAAAAAGAACTCCCATCAACTGGAAGTAAAGAGAGAAGTTAGGAGCGGAATGCAGAAGTTGGAACGCCCCTGGTCCTATGACTTGATTTGATTTGATGAATTGATTTTCTTAGTGAAAATGAGATAACCCGCCCTTTATAGAGAACACACTAAAAGATGGCTTTTTGAGCAAATGTTAGTGCACCATAACCCTAGGTAAACATTGTATGTATGTGTACATCTCTCATAAAGGCTACTTTAGCTACCTTTGATAGAAATCAACATGTACTCTTTACAGTAAGTGAAGATTACTGGAAAATGCCTGTGTAAACCTTTACTTAGGGCTATGTTTGGTATGAGCTTGTGTAGGTGTTATGTAGTCCTAACAAACAGTATCCCACAATTAAGCATTAGCATTTATTTTCACTTAGAAAATTCACAATTCACAAACCAAGACCTATTTCACGACAGTACAATGACAGCATGGCTGGATGTCTACCTAGTGTGTGCCGTACTCATGATACCATAAATCTTTTGTCTTGGAATCCTACTTGCAAACTAACCTCATGGGAAATGTGCATATGTGCATTTATGAAATATGTTCATGAATGAGGCACCACGACTAATTTATCACTGCCGTCGTACATGTACAGTTCCTGTTTTGGAAGAAGCCAGCCAGTTTCTTAGTCTTTGTGGTCTAAGTTATGATATGCCTAGTTTTTGCCTAATATTCAAAGCAACGTAGTGTTCATCAAACAAATAACAAATGTACATTAGATCTTTTCTACTACGTCCTGTTCCAACTGGTCCCTACTCAGAACTGTCAAAATAATGTGGAAAACAGTCATACAAACTAAAGAAATACAAGCAAACTACTACTGTAAATGTGAACTGAGAGCCCTGCCCCTAGCCCGGTGTACAGTAACAGTGAGATTGTAGGACTGTAATGAATTGGTATATCAGTAAGTAATGAATGGCTGCCTTGGCCATGTTTTGTCATGTTGGACTACAATCATTTGTTTTAGGGAAATACATTCTGACTAATTTTGATATTTGAATATTTGTCAGAGGTAATAACAGGGTATTCGGTTTCCATGCTGGGGAGGGAAAAATGATTTAATGACTTTAGCTGTAATTAATATCGGGTTGTATTTAACAGTACATAGAAATGCATGTTTTGCTATTCAGGGACAGCCAAGGTAATTCAGGAGGTTCTCATGTTCATACTCATGTTCTGTAACATGTGTAACATACACACTTACTCAAAAAACAAACAACCAAAATCAACATATTTTTAATATGTATATACATATATATATATATATATATATATATATATATATATATATATATATATATATATATATATATATATATATTTTTTTTTTTTTTTTTTTTTTTTTACAATCCGGGTTAAATGGGTAAAATCTATTTTCACTAAGAATTTTGCATTTTTAAATCTTGAACCTGGTTTGTAAAGATACAAACCCATTTTATATATAATATGGGCCCACTGGGCATGCATTTTATTTCCAACAACGAACAAGAACGAGGTAAAAGGAAGTCATAAAGCCAGAGTGAGAGAGAAATGGGTGAAGACAGACAGTGAAAGAGAGAGAGTGAGAGAGAGAGGAGAGAGAGAGAAGGCTTGTATAGTGTTCATTATGTGGGTTATGCTGCAGTGACAAATTTAGAGTGTCCTGATTTTCTTGAGTCACTGATCCCTGGGTACCAGCAGTAGTCCGCTCCACACTGCCAGTGCCCTGACCGCACAAAGCCACGGTCGCAACACACACACACACCCAGTAGCACTTGCACACACCACTCTGACCACACTTACACACCACACCAGCGTGAAGCACACATCTCTTGACCAGCCTGAGAAAACAACCTCTCATCACTGATCACTGAGGCTACCCTCCATGTCTAATCCAGTTTACCAAAATCACTGGTGTGAACCAGAGCTGTAAACCTTGGGCCCGACAGCGATACAGCGTAAGTGTTGGCACACACTACTGTGAATTACATTCAAGTCCAAGTGCAACCTCCGTGATTTCGATTGCTGCCCCATTTCTCTTGGTCAAAATGTTCCCAAATACAGAAACCACATCAGGAACATCAGGCATCAACAAGTTCTTTCCTGGGTGCGACTACACTTTAATTAATGACAAGGCATGATAAACACTTTTAAAGCCTCTGAGGAAAAGTGCCTCCTTAACGGCCCTGAAGACTTAATGGTGATTCTCCTATAATTCCTGAGGAAGAAACAAAAGGGGATCCGAGACACAGAATACATAAGAGCTGCTAATGAAAATAAGTGTTGATATACTGGAAAACTCAGAACAATGTGTGATCTCTATAAAAAACTAAGGTCCTTTTTTTCAGGAGAAACATCTGAACAGCAGGGGGCTTACGCTAAAGTCTAGTTTGTCTTTCCTTCTGATCTCATTGTTGTCTAGTTTCTTTTCTATGTGGGAAACTCTCTTAAAGTCCTATTCATAATTTACTGTTGTAAACATACATACTCACATACTGCAATGGCAATGACAATGACAATGACAACTCCCCTGTTGTATCTTGACGGTGGAGGGAACTTTTGAAGGACTACAACTGCTTGTGGATTACTGGGGGCAGACTGTTGTTTTCAATAGCAGGTGAGGAACACCAGAGAGAGAGAGAGAGAGAGTATAGTCTTCAAATCATCACTACTGTACAAGTGAATTACTCAAGGGAACAAATCACTTATGAGAACAAAAAAAACAATAAGCTAAACCTAAGTTAGCAAGGTAGCTAGAGTTGCTCACACTATGTGACATAGTTGATCCTGCGTAATATCCATGCCTAGCAGCCTGTCTATTCGGGGGAGGATAATCAAGTCACCATAAACCTCATTTTGGGGTTACCAGAGATGTCTGCTTTGAGTTTTCTAACAGTCCTGTTAAAGATACTTGAGATATCAGTAGATCCAGTATCATGAATATCTGTTCTATTACATGCAGCTCCATAAAACATAAATATGCGGTTAATTATAACCCTCCAACTGCACAATACTGTGATTATTAGGGATGTATCGGGACCGATACCGGTGTCAGGTATGGGATCAACAGTGTGTTCATTTATTTGTGCACAAGAAAACACCCTGACATTGTTATCCATGTGACATGAGATGGGTGTACACTTCTTGAGGTCAGACACAAAGCTGTCGATCACTTTAAATATTCCGTCTTTGCAGAAACGTTTTAGCCAAAAATACATTGTGTGCTTTTAACCCACTTATAAACACACACACCAAGCTAAAACACTAATTGACTACTATAATGTAAAGACATTATGCATGGCTCTAGCTAGATTTGATAGGTTTTAATGTATAGTGCGCTCATTTACACTAACTACTAACTTACTTCATTATACTAAGTATACATATTGGCAATGGTATTTGTGAATGCTACAAATACATACTTGTGAAAAAAACAGCTATCAATGCATCTCTAGTGAATATTGTGAGTGCTGTATACTTAGTTAGCTGCACAGCATTTAAGATTACCTAGTGCATATGCCTACTTTAATACAGGAATGAAAGCACATTACTGAAATCTTGAATAAAGATTGCCCTTCATTATATCACTCATAATTATTTACATTCATAAGATCACGTGCAGCGTTAATCTCATCAATAAAGATATATGATAACTTTTTAAGCTTATAGAGGCCAATATTTAACCAAATAAATTCAATTTTGCACCTGAGTTGGTTACTCATTTTACAAAAATGGTAATTTCCCATTAGTGCCTCAAGCAGTTTTCAATATTATGTTAGCAGCAGGCTAGCTGTGGTATTTAGTTTGCCATACTGGATCAGTACTTTATATGGCAGATCCAGATTAAATCCCTTTTTTGTAGTTTTGCAGTGACTCAGTTTTGAGCTTATCACCAAACTGAAGCTGAACCTGTAGTTTTTTATATAACTGGTAGATTCTGCAAGAAATCAGATGCATGTGATGGCTTCCTAATGGGATCTAAACTGTCCTACAGGAAACCAGTGTAATCTAATCGTAACCATTAAGCTAAAACCGTCAGTTTTCAATCCAAATGGTCTTTTTTAAGCATAATTATTTTCTATAAAAGTTAGACAAATGTGCATAATTTTGTAGACTATGATGGTATTATTTTCATCAACTGAACCTATTTGCCATTTTAATGCATTTTCACCAAAACAAAAAATTTGTGTGAATGGCTATTATTACAACTCATCAAATGTCTTATTGACATGGAATGAACATCTGTAACTGCTAATATGGTCTGAGTTTGGTTAAATATGTTGACTATGTACTGTATATTGACTATACATTTTCTATCACAAGTGACACAAGTCTGATCTGGAACTGTAATTTGACCTCTAATATGCTGGGTGTTATAAATTCGATTCCTCAGGCATGTGACAAGTTACTAATTAGCCAGGGTATCAAAGAGAATTTCAACTAATGCATTCCCATCAGCGTATGGAACTGATCAGAACAGCCTCAGTGTTTTCCTGTTCTAGACCTCGCAGAGAAAAGTAGGTCCAGACGGATTTATGGAGAAAATCCAAATAAACTGAACCATGCAGACTGGGGTGACAAGCAGGCGTTTTAAAGCATCCAGTGACTGGATATATAAGCTACCTATAATTACACATGATGGATTCCTACATGAACACTGCATTCAGTTTGCTCATGAGCAGGTTGTAGAAATATGCTGTCTGGATAGCCAACTGGTGACTGCTGCCATCTATCCTCAACAGTGTTTCTCCATAGTGACCTAAATGACTGGACATATTTCTAATAATACGTTTACATGTCCAGTATAGTACACACATACTGTGCAATTTTCTGCTAAAATGTAATCTCTCCCTCTCTCTCTCCCTCTCTCTCTCCCTATATCGGCTGCACATACAGGATTGGATCTGATTTATTCTTCCGATCCTGTATTTTTTGCTGATATGCCATCTTTAAATATTACAGGTCAATTAATTACATTACAGTAATTGTGCTTTAAAGATTGTTGACCAGTATCTGATTATGATTTTAATTGAGATGATTATCTATATGTTGTGGTCCAGACCAAAAGGAATAGTGTATCCACTTTTTTCTGGCTCGAGGATTTAAAATGCCAGAATGCACAGCACATGTTGTTGCTGATTGGTCTAGCTCATTTTTATTCATGTTATTAGGTTATATTTTCCTGCTCCAAATTTGTCAAGCCAGCATAGTCTATCATTGTAAAAACTGCAGCTCGTTAATGTAATTTACAAACTGCATCTTTTAAAATCACGTTTTCAATGTAGAAGTACTGCTGTCCTGGTCCAGTTTTTAGTTGATTCTGTGTAAAGTACCAGTTGAGCAGTTTTCCAGACCTCTCTCTCGCGCTCTCCGGCACTGCTGATGTGCCAGACTATGAATATGTATCGGAATGCCACAGAGAGTAAAAGGGATGATGTCATCCAGAAATAGCCCCCTCCCAGGGGAGGAGATAAAATTGGTTTGGCGCCGCCCACTTAATCAGAAAAGCCTACCATGCTTTGCTTTAGATCTTAAGACACGACTTATCAGCCGAACTGCAGTTTGATTGGGAGAATCGTCTGCATTCTTGCTCATCCAGCAAATTCGAGGAGCCAAAATGAAACTAAGTTCCAGGGTTTATCCATTCAGTGTCTGGGAAAACTCACCCAACGAATCACACAACACTTGTATAACATCTATCTTTAATGTCTAACTGTTATACCCTTGAGAAAGTCCTAACAAAAGGTTTCAAGGTCTAAACAGATGCACTTCAGTGGAGGAAAAAAAAGCACAGACACTAATGTAAATGAATGCAAATGACTAACGTGGCCCTGTTGTTACAATGACTAATGAAGGAGTGTGCTAATTCTTCAGCTGCCCTCTCTGGCTAATGCTCAAGACTAGACAGCTGTGTGACTTCATGCACTAGCCACAGTCAGACAACAAAGGAGTGTGTCTGGTCAAGGAATACGTCACCTGCTTTGGTCAGGACGCTACACGCTATAGCCTGGAGGAATCCACATCTTCACACATGAAGACTTGATATTAATGACTACAAGGATGCTGGCCTGAAGTTGAATCTCCTCTTAATGGTCTACTGTGTCGAGCTTTTACAGCAGCATTTACAGCTCGTCATCCTTTCTCTCCCTCTACGTTTAACACTTCATCGTTTATGACTGAACGTCACAATCAATGCCGCATCACTCAGTTAGAATTATTCTATCAATAATTATTGCCCCCTCGTTTATCCCTCTGTCACACTCCCTCTATCTATCCCTTATCCTCTCATCCCTCTCTCTCTCTCCTGCTCTTCACTAGCCAATCCTGCCACTTTGCACTGCTCGCCATGTTCCGTCACCATAGCAACAGCTGACGTATGCGAAAAACTACCCAAAAACTTTTTTTGCTTGTTTGCGGTTTAAGTGAGAGAGTGTGTGTGTGGCTGTGAGTGAGTGTGTGTGTGTGCCCTTCTGCCTCTTTGCTGTTTTCAGAAAAAAATATACATGCTAATTATGCTTCCTCAACACCTTTGCTCATTCTTTGCACCTTTCTGTCTGTCACTTCTTTTTCCCTCCAGTTCTGTTTGGAGTTTTAACAGTACAAAAAACATGTGTAGCTTGTAACTAGAGGTCGGCGTTATGACAAAGATATACACTCATCATCAAAATAATAGTTGCAGAAATAGTTGCACCTAGAAGGAAACAACCAACAGGAATGAAACTTGGTGGGTAGGTTTGACATCGTCAGTTATGCAAATGATTCAAATTTCTCGCTCGGGTGCACATGTGGCATAAGCAAGGATGGGCCACTGTAGTTCACTGACCAAACAGCCACGAATGCAGTGATGCCCTCCATGAGTCATCCTGTACGTGACATCACCTTTGGCAGATGGCTGCACGACGCAGGATGACATGCACACAGACCGTTATAGTGAACGTGACACCACGTCAATGTCACCAAAGACTGCAATGGTGTCGTGCCAGACTGTTATGAAATCACTCAGAAAGGCAGCAGCTCATCTTATATGACGAGTGCTGCTTTTGTCTCGGTGAAGACAACCAATGAATCGATGTATGGAGGCACTGTGGTCAGCAGCAAGATAAACAGTTGTCCTGTGTCACATCTCCAAAAGGCCTGGTGTCACTCCACCTCCACCCCTGAACTAATACGAACAAGGACAACTGGCATTTTGCATTAGCAAACTTGGCCTGATGCCATACGAGACACTACTTCTGTATGTGTAGCTCAGTAAATATTGCCCATATCAGTCTAAATGTACCATCATTTATTGCTCACAAAGGCACTACCAAACACTACCAAACATTGGGAGTGTTTGGTGGTGCCTTTGTTAGCACTGCACACACTGCAATTTATGGTCCAAACAAGAAGTGGTCTGAGATCCCATTGATGCTGAAAAGCACCAGAAAGAGATCTCTTTAGAGACCACATAGTTTGAATGTGAGGTCATTTGCAGTTGAAAATAACTATATGCTAAATGAGGCAATGTGAGTGCTAACAGCGCCCCCTTATGACGAATCTTCATCCTGCCAGACATAGCTTCCTAGTGTTCTAGAGACCGAGATTATTATTCCACTTGTAAACTACTAACTGTGAACACAGATTTTAACAGATTACTTCTTTGAATGCGTAATCGACTGTAATGGAGTACTCGACTGTAAGCTGTACTCATAGCCTCTTTAAAAAGGAAAATCTAAAAAAACCTGATCAGAATGAGTAGAGTGTCAAGCGCACTCTTATCTGTTACCACTAAACTCGGCCTGTTACTGCTGACACCGGTGATCAAGTAATCTACTGACTATTTTGATGCTTGATTAAGTAATCTGAGTTTTTAATGTCGAACAAACTGAACAATAAAATACCATACACGCAGTGTTAAGCACACTACAGTATTGCACCATCTCCAGTATTGCACCATCTCTAGTAAAAGCCCTTTCAAAATCCTACAATACTGCATTAACTAGATGAGCAGTACAGTAACAGAGAAGTTAAGGCCATCATTATCATAACTCATCACTACCGACTCATAGTAATGGCTCATTTGAACCCACACTGACAGGTAAACGGGTTCGTGGAGTGTAATCGAGTACCTGTAACAGTGTTAATACACTTACCTCCGTAGATATGAATCTTTAACCACACTAACTGCTGACACGGTCAGATCAGAAACCGATTCACTAACAGATCCCGTCTCGTCCAGAGAAGTGCTTTACGCACATTTATCTGTCACTGCAACTGGTTTCTAGAAAGAGGACCACTTAATCTGTCTTTTTTTATCTCTCTCTCTCTCACTCTCTGCACCAGTTTCCCTCAACTCATCTCCTTTTGTCTGCAATCTTCCTCTTTCATTTTCTCTCTCTTCCTACCATCCCATTCCTCCGAAAGAGAAAGACAGAGACAGAGAGAGGGGACAGAGACAGAGAGAAAGACAAAGAAAAGAGAGGGACAGAAGGACAGAGTGAGGAGAGAGAGAAAGAGAGACAGATACAGGTATGTATATCTGCATGCATGTGTATGTATTTAAGTATACATATATATATATATATATATATATATATATATATATATATATATATATATATAATTATTTTCCAAACTTATACATTAGAATGATAATTCCTTTCACTGTCATAAACAGTTAAAATGTTGTTTGTCATTGTTTGTTGTATATATAAAGCTATATTGATTGATTGATCGATTGATTGATTGAGGAGAAAAAGAGAGACAGAGGAGGGGAAGACGAGAGAGGGATAGAGGGAAGAGAGAGAAGGATGAGAGAGACAGAGACACAGAGACAGAGACCTCTTTCCCTTTTCATTCCCCTCATTCCCCTTTTCCATTTTCTCTCTACCCATTATACAAATGCTCTTCTCTCCAACCTCTCTCCCTCCATCCTCCTTTCTCCTCCCTCTATCCCTCTCTCGTCTTCCCCTCCTTCTCTTTCTTTGTCCCTCTATCCATGCAGCCCCACCGTTGCTATAGAAACAGATCTATTTGAAATGGGAGGGAAAGAAAATAATTTCTCAGCAATTTCCTTTCCTCCCAGTTTTTCTTTCTCTCTATCTCTTTTCTTTGCCAGCTCCCTCTCTCTCAGAGTCCTCTCTCCTTCTTCTTCTCTGTCTCCTCCTTTCTCTTTCTCAGAGTCCCGTCTCTGAGTCTCCTTTCTTTCTCCCTCTCTGTTTCTGAGTTCTTCTGTCTTACTCTCTGTATCTCTTCTCTGTGTGTCTCTCTGTTCATCTTTCTCTCTCTGGCTTCCTTCCTCCGTCTCTCTCTCTCTCTCTCTCTCTCTCTCTCTCTCTCTCTCTCTCTCTCTCTCTCTCTCTCTCTCTCTCTCTCTCTCTCTGTATATATGTATATGTATATCAGTGTTCTTCCGTCCCTCTCTCTCCGTTCCTTTCCTTCTCTATCTCTCCTTCTCTCTTCCCTCTCTCTCTCTCTCTCTCTCTCTCTCTCTCTGTATATATATTTATATATATATCTCTGTGTTCTTCTGTCCCTCTCTCTCTGTTCCTTTCTCCTTCTATCTCTCCTTCTCTCTTGCCTCTCTCTCTCTCCCTCTCTCTCTCTCACCCTCTCTCTTTCTTTCTCTCTCCTGGGTGATTTTTTAACATCCTTTATTCACGTGAATTAAAGTTAAGGATATTGTTGCCATGGCCACTGCAGGAACATTGACACAATAATACACAGTGGCCATGGCAACCTCAAGGGTCAGCACTAGAGATCTACGCAACTGCCTGAAGACGAACGTCCACTTCAAGACGGCCCGAGACATGAAATATTAGCTAATAGCTCGCAGACGTCCGCTGGACGCACTAAATATTAGGTTCTCCAAATAAATATGGAGAGACCAAGAATTCCGCCATGTGCGATCCGTCCACCATACTAAATATAACTTCAGCAAACTCGTCTAAGCTACCAGCAGATGGGCTGGATGTCTTCTGAGTTAACTTCTGAAGGAAAATCCCTTTACATGTTTGTGGTATTCACCTTGAATAACCATCTTCATTGATATGTGACTAACAGGGTTGACTAAGAAGTTGTTTGACCATGAGTAACTAGCCAAGAGTCATTATCGTCTGAAACAGCCAGACAGCACAGCGTTTTTACGGTGTACGACTAAGCCAATACGCAGTGTTCAACACTGTAAAATGTGCAATGTTCATTGTGTTAGTGCTTGATTGGTTGAGCCATCGACGTGGATGATATTTGGGCGCTCCGTGGCCTCATTGGGCGAACAGTTACAATGCCTTTATTGTAGGCTGCCTAGCTGGCTCCAGAACTGTGTAATGTTTTTTTCCCCTGCAGGCTAGCTGATTGGACGGCTCCGGCTATCAGCCCTCCCCGATTTGAAAACTTCAGAGAGCAAGAAATGACATCATCATCATCAGCCACATTCCATTGCGGCTGGGGCAGAGGGGGGAACCAGCGGGGAGGGGCGTTCAAAAAAAATTTCCCCCATAATATGTGTGTGTATATGCAGACGCACACACATACATGCAGGACAGATGAGAGTCTCGGGAAAGTGTCTACAGTACAGAGTGCCTCTTCATCATGTGCTCTCTTTTAATTCATGTCCTCCATCTCTTTCTCTATCTTTTTTCTTTCTCCCTCTCATGCCCGTCGTCCTCCACTCTTCTGTCTCTCTCCTTCCATGACCCCTCCCCCTCAGCCCTGACTAAAGGAATGCAAGAAACACATCTGGAACTTATTAGAGACGGAGTGAAGGGGGAAAAAAACTGAGGGGGGGGGGGATGGAAAGAGGGAGAAGGGAAAAATGAGAGGACTGAGCAAGCGAAAGAATGAAAAGCAGACAGAGGGCCAGAACAAGAGGCCTCCACAGCAAACTCCCTTTTCAAAAAACAGAGGGGGATGAGCAGGAAAAGAGGACAAAATGTGGCCGAAAGCGAAGAAAAAGATGGACAGTGAACCAAGCGCTGTTCGTCTGAAGTGGGCCAGGCATGTTCAAAACGATTTCTCCATCCAAAAAAAAAAAGTGACTGAAGGGGGGCAAGGGGGTTCAAAGATTTTCAGTGACGCCTAGCCTTTGAACTTTTCTTTCCCCCCTGACATTCATTGCAAAAGAGGGAGAGGGAGAGACAGAGAGGGAGAGTGAGGGTGCAAACCATCCCCCTATGAGAGCAGTCAGGCATGAGTAATAATGCCTTTCTTTCCCTATGGCCGAAACCACTCCCCTCCTCGCTCTCTTTCCCTCTGTCTCTCTCTGTCTCTTTCAATCCCATCCCCCACTACTCCCAGAAAAAAACTCATCTTTGTCAAATCTGCCCCCTCGACTTCACCCACCTGTCCCCAGGGCCCCCTTTTCTTGGAGCCATACCTCCACACAAACATACTCTGCATAACTAGGGGAAGTTCTAAGCCCACTCCTCCAATGAAAGGTTCCTAAAACACTCCCGACTTCTCTCCACAAAAACCCTCCATTGGTATCGAATCATTATTGTAACTTTGATCTTTAAACTCATTTACAGCGCTTTTAAAGAACCTTCCCGGGGCAGAAAGCTATGAGATCTGTACTGGCAACTCAAGCCACCAAGCCTGGCCATAATAATTATGAAGAATTTGTTGCCACAATCCAGAAACAAACTGACCTTGTGTACGTTGTCCTGACAATAAACAAGCATGTTCCAGTTCCCAAAACTAGTCAGGCATTGCTTTTTGCTTTGAGGCCTGAATTTTTTTCATTACGCTCCACAGAACATCACATACATCTCAAAATCATGTACAGACCACACAAACCCTGCCTTCTACTTTGCTCTGAACTTCTAATATGCTTTTTATTTCCATAGTCATCATCATTATCCAGCTTCCACTGTCAGCCTTGCCGCTGGCACTGAGACCACATTTTTACAACCCAGCCATTGCAGAGTTCTAGAAAGAAGTTGTCATTTGCCTTCATATTAACTAGAGAATTCCTGCAAATATCCGCCGCTAGTTCGTTGGCCAAGAAAAGGGCCTGTGGACCTTGTGCAGGAGAGTGGAAAGCAGTATTGGTGATGGATACCTGTGAGAACGTGTAAATTTGTAAATGGTCTTTTGTTGTTAAAAGGAAAAAATGCAAAGTCATTTGGGTCACAGGCTCCGCATTTTTAGAGGCCAAAATGTGACACGTTGTGCCCAGAGGCACCAAGGCAATAGCCAACACTGACCCCTGGAAGCATTCCTTAAAAGGCTCTTCATAAGTTGGATCAGATGTGCCGGGGTAGAGAATGTGTAGAGCACTGGGACCATAGCATTGGAGCACAAGAACATTGCTGCATGGCATCATTCCAAAGATCCCTATTTGGTTTCTTTTAGTACCTTTATTTTTAAGCATACCTAAAGCACAGAACCACTTCAGGTGCTAGTGGAACAAAGAAGGGAACATGATGAACCGTTATAATACATAGATTTTCAGGACACCACCTTGATGTGAACATATTTTGGGGTTTAAGTGAAGATTACGGTAAAGCAGCTGCAGCACATCTGGAAATGTGTGATCATCTTCACAGGGAATGTAGAAGGAAGGAATTAGGGGAGTTAGTCATTCAATACTTTCATGTTTATTAACAGAGTTGGTGAGACAGCAAAACTGTGGAGCTTAGAGTTTAGAGTTTAGAAGTCATGTGGGATTTCTGGATACAGGATCACTATCAGTGATAGACTGGAGAGGATTACAGACACTAGTACTTAAATACTTTATGCACTTTGCCATATAAAACGTGTAAATATAAAAATATAACTACTTCCATATTCCATACTATTCCAGATACACACTGAGCTGATAATATATTAATAACACTTTTATTTGTTCATGGTTGTCAAATCATGTTCATATGTTTGCATACAATCCAGTCTTAATACTGGAATTGCAGTGCAACAGAGCACAATTTTCAAATGGGAGGAACTGAACTTGTTTATTACAACATTGATTTAGATCTTGGGTGGAAAAATTTAACAGAGAGCTTGTGAACTACCTGAGATGACTACCTAGATGAGTTTGACCAATTGGTTCCAACCACCCCTATATGTGTTTTGACAGAACAACTGACTGCCAAACTAGCACGCTATAGACAGGGCCAGGCCTCAAGCTAGAAAAGGGATAACCTGGCCTAAATAACACACCTGAACCTCAAATAATAGAAAAAGTCACAATTTAAATCAGAGTTGCAGGGTTAGTCAGAAAACTTGCATCTAGGTATTTTCCCCAAATTGTTCAGCTCTGAGTCACTGTTTTATGCTATGCTGTGCAGTCTTCAGGATCAGGATTTTAGTAACTGCAGGCTAAAACTTACGCTGTAATGGTCTCAAAATTTGTTGGAGGTTGGGCGTAAGGAGTGAGATGGGAAAGGTTTGCAATAAAACTGCTGATCTTTGAAATGACAGTGAGTCTGAAATATTGTTTTAACCTCTGAGAAATATGGACACAAATATACAGATTTGAAATGAGTTGATGTAATTGTCAAATGTGGATGTCATTAACAACGAGCATCTAGTAATGAGAAGTTTAAGTCAGTTTATACCTGGTCACTACATGCGATTAGCAGCTGGATCCTATCCTAAGAAGATTTTGCTTTTACCCTTAAGAGTCAAATGCATCTCTGGATAAGTCAGACGGAAATCTGATTGAGGTGTTGGACAAAACAGATCTCCTCTTTATCTGATAATTTACCAACTGCTTATCTGGTCAGCACAGCTCTATAGATGCAGTTTGTTGTGTACAGTAGTGTCTGTTCGTATTGGCAGTAATTTTTCTGATTAGTCAATCATGCGTGTCCACCATGGTTATCGTCCTTGCAGACATGCACTGTTGTACTGTGGGGGAAGGAGTTAAGGAGGTACTGGGAAGGGGTTTTGGTTGTCAAATGTGTCTGAGAGCAATAGCTGCATTTTTATGTGGCTTGGCCTGATCCGAGTGAAGTGGATGAGGTTACCAGGCACAAACAGGGCCGGCCTCAGTAAATCACGCATCTGATGTGGTATATTTTTGGTATGGGGGTTGGGGTGATAACTGATTTCTGTTGAACATCTAGAAATGCCATGTATGCTAGATTTTGGATCTACTGCTACATTCATCTACCATCATGACTGCCATTATGATTCATATATTTTTTTCAGGGCTAAGGAGGAAGATAATACAACAGTAGCCAGCTAAGTCCATGATCATTCACCGTCCATTTGAATTGCTTATGAATGTTCCATATAACGGCACTGCAAGTCGAGGCAAGCATGAAAAATACAAAGTAGCGAAAACAATTTTGAATTAAAGGGCATCAGTATATGTGTAGCTGTTTTCAGAGTAACTTCCCAGCATTCAGGAGTTATCCACTAAACTAACCACTGGACTACCAAACAATACATACGGGAGGGATAGGTGTCATGTAATATGATGGTTATCATTGTCATGGCCTAAACTTGCGCATGTGATTAACTTCTTACCTCTAAGAAGACTACACACAGAAAGGTAGGGTATGACATGTGCTTATCATCTAGGACTACGCGTGCCAGATGATAGAATCAGGTGGATGATTCTCATGCATCATCCACCACTGGACTCTTCAAAGACCACAATTCATCCATAGTAATGCCCATAATTGATTTAAACAACAGACACAATTCTGGCACATCACAGATCACAAAATCTGTCTAGAACCCTTCACTCTATTTCTTCTATTTCTAACATTTTTTATGTTTGCTGCCTTATATGGATTCTTGACAAGTGTCGATGGCAACAGTCGCTTGCCAACAGCTTCATCCATGGTTGCATTTTCTTTGATTGGCTACCAGCTCTTAAATGATTTAACCAGGAGCAGAACAACATGATTGACAAGATGTTAGAATACGGCATCAGGGCAGTGACACTTCTTCAGCGTCTTGTGTTGGACTGATTCGACTTGACGCTACTGTGACTCACTATCACCACTTGAGGTTAAAAGAGGCATTATGAGACAGGACCGGCTGAGGCTAGATGCTTCCACCACACCAGGAGTAGACTGAGGCTGCAAAATGACTGTGCCTGATAACTGCTAACTGAATGTCTAAACTTTAAATAGACCTTCTTACTGTCACTGTAAATACTTGTACCAGTGTTCTAGTTACCACTGTCAACTTGCATAGAAATTTGTTAGGCCTATTGCTGGGCTTTAGACCCTACAAAAATCCACATAGTATAGGTTGTGTTTTTAGCGTTTTGAATCCTGGTATGCAGGTCAGCAGCAATGGGAAAAAATGGATAAGCTAATGGTGTGTTTTGATGTTAGCATGCTGCTCAACCAGCATGACCATGCTGAGGTGGCCAGCTAAACCAACACCAGACATAAACCAGCCCAGGCAAGTATTGCATGCAGGCTGGTCTGGACTGTTTTAGCAGCAGGATAATCAGTGATAGCTAGCAAGTGAGCTAAAAGTATGCTAAGCAAGTTATAAATGAGTTGGCTTCATCATCACACTTTTTATTTTTAGTCAGCTAGTCCTGTTAATGACCAGATAGTTAGCTTATTACATACTAGGTAGCTAACATTACAATCAGAATCACTGGAGTAGACTGCTCTTACTTTAGGGCTGATGCTTCATCTTTGTTGAGGTTAATTATGAAAGATGGGTTACAGTACAGACTCCCTTATTTATGTACTTTACACCATTTGTCCTTTGTTCTCTTATTTTATGTTAGCAGTGGTCTTACTTTTATCGGTGAAGTAAATACTGTCCGTGACACATAGAAGAAGCCAAACATCAGCCGATTAATACCATTTGGACAGTCACAGTAAAAAGATTTGAGGATGAAAATAAAAAGCCTGATAATAATAATAAGGCTGAGAAATGACTTTTTAACTTTTTAAATGGTGTGAACCATATTTTCTTGAACTTTAATGCTCTATAATCAGTTTCAGTGCACCGCACACAAAAGCAGGTGAGCGCCATGACTGCTATTCAGTGTATCTAAGAAGCCCTAAATTCAAGCAACCATGCAGGTTTTGTTTTGTACCGAGCAGCAAAAAAGCTGTAGCATGACACGTTATTTCATTTGTCTTACTAGACATTGCACGTCCTGCGATGTGAGTATTGTACACACACACATTGCAATGACAATGTTGAAACGATATGCTGTGCAGCTCTTGTTAATACTAATACTGCCATGGTTTTACTCTGGTGGGTTATAGTAAGTATGCCTACTGTAGTGTCAACAGAGAAACCACAGTTGTCTATTCTCTACTATGGAATCTCAGGATAACTATTTTTATGCTGCCACAACTTTAACCTCCTTTAAAAAATAATAACAACCTGAATGTAAAGCAAACTGAATGGTAAGCTGAGCATTAAAGCATTGTAGAGTATAATGGCGTAGACACTATGATAACGTTACAGTGGTTGAACCATAGTAGTAGGAACCACGCCATGGTTTTCTCTTCAGCAAAGAACAATGGAAACCATACCGTGGAAAACCATGGTAAAAGATACCACCACAGAAACCACCATATCATATTTTACTCAACAAAAAAAACATGGATACCCTGCTACAGTAAATCCACTGTTATATGTTGTAATGGACGGTTTAATGTCATGAATAACTCGATACAGATAAAGATGAACCATAATGAACAGTATGTTCTGGTAATACAGTGAACCCCACCCACCCCATCCCCCTCAAAATTCATAATTTTGTCATAATGAGTGAAAACCAGCTTTACCCGCTAACTGATACCTGGACAGTACCCACTGATTTACTTCAGGGCACAGTACATGCTACAATATGCCAGCAACTGCCTCTTAGAGTACTATCATGGTGAACCGATCTGACGACTGCGTCATACGACAGGGGAAGCAGGATTCCTGGAGCATAAACTGTTGCTGTATAAAGATTAGGTTTATAACACGATTAAAACAAGACCAGCGCGTCATTACAATGAATAAAAACTGTACAACTTTAGTTTGGAACTACGAGAGGAACGTCTGTTCAGCACATTCATGTTCTAATACAAACACATGATATAAGAAATATGAAGGTGAACTGTGGAATTCTGGAGCAGTCCTGCGTGAATTCGGTCAGGTCTCGCTTTTACAATCGTACAGTAGGATGATAACCTCATACTGCATCCTGTAGCTGTCTGGCCACTGTACACGTCTACTGTTGTGAAGTGAAACCTCAGGGACCAACCGATGGACATCTCTCAGCATCTCTGTGTGCTACCTGAACAAGATCGAGGAAATGTCCATTTCCTGAATGAGTAGTGAATAAGGTGTATTGACCGGTATGTGGTTAGCTTGGTCAGCGCTCAGAGTTCTAAGAACTGAAACAGATTTTGCACCGCAGGAACGGATTACATCATCTGTAATACCTCTGCTGGGACAAAGCAGAGCACGCCCCCCACCTATGATGGAGTGGTCTGTACCTGCTCTGGCACTCGCCCACTTTCTCTCTCTCTCTCTCTCTCTCTCTCTCTCTCTCTCCTTCTTCTTCTTCTTTACATCTTTCTTCTTTTCTCCCTCTCAATATCTCTTACTTTCTTTCCTCATGTCTCTCATGCACTTCAAAACCATCTGCATGGTGAAATGGTTCTTTGCATGGTGATTCTATGTAATGGTTCAGACTGGTGGAGAATGTGTTGTATCTGGTTTTAAATGGGTCCACGTAGCACCAAAAAGGTTCTTCTGTTGTTACAAGCTTGACCCTTGTTGGTGCTGTATACTGGAGAACCATAAAAAAGGTTCCATACAGAAGCATATCGAGCACATTCTCCACCAATCTGAAGAACCATTTCACCGCGCAAAGAACCACTGTCCAACTAAAAACACTGAAGAACCCTCTAAAATGCCACCCCTCGTTCCCTCTATCATCTCTCTCTCTCCCCATCACTCCTGCTTTTCTCTCCGTCTCTCACTCTCCCTCTCTCTGCACGCGACCACAGACAATGGTCAGCAACGGTGTCCGCAGAGGCGCGAGCTCGCAATGTTCTAACAGGTCTCTCTCTCTCCCTCTCTCTCTCTCTCTCTCTCTCTCTCTCTCTCTCTCTCTCTCTCTCTCTCTCTCTTCGCAGTAGCTCGCGCTGTCGCGCTGTTCGCTCCGTAATGTCGCCTAGCAACTCGTTCTCCACACTGCTGAAGGACTGTCATGTGAACACACACACACACACACACGCTTTGAGCTCAAGCCTGGTCTGTCTGCACTGTTAGAAAAGTGCTGATTTACAGGCTTCACGTGCGCGGCCGTAAAGGGAGAGGGAGAAAGAGAAAGAGAGAGAGAGAGAGAGAGAGAGAGAGAGAGAGGGAGAGAGAGAGAGAGAGAGAGGGAGAGAGAGAGAAAGAGAGAGAGAGAGAGAGAGAGAGAGAGAGGGAGAGAGAGAGAGACAGAGAGAGAGAGTGTGAGAGAGAGAGAGAGAGAGAGTGAGAGAGAGGGAGAGAGGGAGAGAGAGAGAAAGAGAGAGAGAGAGAGAGGGAGAGAGAGAGAGAGAGAGAGAGAGAGAGAGACTCCTATACTGGGCTCATATACCTGCAGGCGCAGTTGCAGGCCATTGACCATGTATGTGTAGTCTATGTATGTGCGTGTGCATGTGTGTGCATCACCCCCCTCCCCACCACAACCCCTCACTCTCAATTGGTATGCTCGTGATGAAGGGACATTAGAGGAAAAAGCCCTCCTCTGTTCCGCACTGGCCGAGTGGCCTCCGCCGTATCTGTTCTACATACATACATCACCTAACGGCTGTGCGCACCCACCCTGGAGGTCATCACAGCCTACAGGAGACATGAACACCACCACATAACGGAGAGAACAGCACCCACACCCCCTCCCCATTTCTCTCTCTCTCTCTCTCTCTCTCTCTCTCTCTCTCTCTCTTTAAGCGAGTTAAGCTTTTCGATTCACACGAGACCACCCCCAGACCCCCCCTTCTCCAACTTTCTCCTCTTTCAGCTAAAACACAGCTATAACCCGCACAGCGCTGAACCCTCTCTGTTTCTTACCTGCGTGAAAACTCAGCGCTAAACTCAGGAGAAGCAGCGAGCACTGCATGGTTCAGCCGTCAGCTCAAATCTCCGCATGGGTAGCGTCAAAAATCCCCACACGCTTCACTATAATCCTTTCCATGCGTGTGTCTCTTCTCTCTCCACCGTTCCCTCTCTCTTTTCTTCCTTGCTTTACAGCATTCTCTTCGGTTTTCTTCCTTCTTCTTCTTCTCCTCCTCTTCCTTCTCCTTCCTCTGTCTGTACCGCTCGTTCAGCGACGCTCCGTTTTCTCATTAGCAGCACATTCCAGCTCTCTCTCTCTCACTCTCTCTCCCTCTCTCTGGCGTCAGCATTTGACTCCCTCCCCTCTTCCCCTCCTCTCTCCCTCTCTCCCCTTCGTTTCTTTTACCTCCAGTCTCCCCCTCCCACTCTCCTTTTCTCCCTCTTCGCTCCCAACTTCACAGTAGAAGCCCAGCAGGCGTGAAAGGGAAGATTAGTCCTCAGCAGATACAAAACATGAACATCACCATCAGCTTCTCTCCGTCCAGCTGCAGCCAGCGGTTCGCCAGAGGCACTACGCAAAACACACTGGAGGGTCCCCCAAAATCACTGATACACCTATATGCTTTAACATGGGTCCGTAAAGGCTTCCAGAGCCTCACTCCGAGATCCAGGACGTAATAACTCTTAACGTCTGTTCCAGCAGCTGAACATTTTCGAGCTGTCCCTCCAGATGAGTGGGTGCGCTGCGCCCTCTGGTGGAAAGAACGCAGAATTTAATTGCATCAGTAAAAACTGTATACACTCCAGTGCTACTTGTGTCTACTCCCACTCTCCAGATAGCAAAATGGTTCAGGTCCAAATTTGGCCCACATTCCCCATTTTTATCTGGCTTGACAGCACTTGGGCGGCCGCTCCCAGTTGCAAGATGTGGGGCATGTGCACACTAGACTAGGGCTGTGCGTCAGCCAGAAGTAGACAACTCTGCCGCATCTCTGCCAGCAGTGGATCAGATCTGTTTTGGGACAGGTGGGCCAAAGGAGTTTTTATTTTCTATATGTAGGCCAGTTTCGTCTCACATGCAGTTTTCCAAAAGTGGGCCAAATCTGTTTTTGTGTGTCTTTGGCTCACTGCAGATAGCCAGTGCAGACAGTGGGTCAGTAGTGTCATATCTTTGCCAGATGTTGGTCCACATCTGCATTCTGTCTGTGTACTGCCCATTTCATCATAGAATGTCCCACCACCCAAAAAACGGCTGCTCTATAGTGGTCCTTTTGGGAGTCCTGACAATTGAAGAACAGGGTATAAGGGGGATAACAAAGTCTGCAAAGAAATGGGGGACTGCAATCTGCAATTGTAGAACTACAAAGTGCACCGATATGGTAAATAGATATCTCCTAATAAAGAGGTCAGTTATGTATGGATTACAATGTAAAATGGCTATAGCATTTGACTTATAAAAGTTTGTAGTAAAATTTTAGACCTATCGGTGGGAAGAAATTACTAACTAGCTGATAGGTTGAATCTGGTGTGTTGGGAGAAGGGTAAAGTGGGCTGGGAACCATTGATCTAGGCTGAAAACCAGGAATAGCAAACATATCTTGTTTTTATAGCTAAGCACTGTTGCAGGATGTTCGTAGTTGGGTTGTATTGATATTGAACACAGATCCTTTATCTACAGTCTGTACCTGTAGAACTATAAAGTACTCCTGTATCCTTGCCATCCAAAAAAAAAACTTGCATCTCTGTTTTTGTTGATTTTTACTTTTATGGCTCATGTGAACACAGCAGCTGCTGTTTACATCACGTGAAAAGTTCATGATGAATGGACCAACAGAAATGACCCACACCTGCTTGGGAAAAAGTCCGGTTCCATTGACTAAATTAGGTTTTTGCCCTCTCCTGTAAAGTGGGCATTTTGGAGATACTTGTTTTACTTTGGACAGTGGCAATATGGTAACTAGAGCTGATGTAATAGGCAATGAGTGTAGATACTAGCAGTAGGTCCCAATAAAGTGCTCAGTAAAGTGCCACAATGCTTACATACCACTTAAAGTGAATGAGTACTCATGTTCACCTATGTATGATTTCAATGTACTTTTATACCCATTATTTAAATGTAGATTGTAACATGTTAAAAACAAAGTATAACATTATTATTATTGTTATTATTATTATTATTATTATTATTATTTAGGAAAACTCATTTATATAGTGAATCATATAATGAATCATTCATACAATAGCACCTTCATGGGATGTTTAGACTCATACACACACACAGGCATGCCTTGTTCCTTCAGGATGTACTATTCCCTCATAACACGTGGGTCAATGCGTTTTGGTCTAGTCCCTTCCCTTCCACTGTGCACACTGCAGCGTTATACACGTTTAAGGCGACTAACCTGAAACAGCGATTAGGTTCGGTCGTGATTATGACCAAAACAAAGCCTTTAGGGAAGGCGGTGTCCGTGGCGATGCATCTCTGCCGGGACTCGAACCCGGAGCCTCTGGATTAGAAGTCCAGCGCGCTATTCCATTGCGCCACAGAGACCGAGCCAATAGGATGCGTTCTGCGCGGCTTTAGAGCCACACAGCGCGCCGCATCTTCCACCAGCATCCTGCAGCATCAGCACCACGCCGGAGGAGCGGGTTCCGTTTCAGCCAGCAGAGGGCGCTCCGAACGCATCCACCACTACTGCTCACTGCCCGACCCTCACAGCCGCTGAGCAAACTCCTACTCCAACAGATGTTTTTTCAGGTGGCAAACAATGTATAACAGTAACTAGACTACAGTGGTTCTCTCTTCCTTATATATAACAGAACAGACCATACAACACAGAGCATATTCGAAAATGAAATATTCAGACATCACATATTTACAGGGATTTGTTATGGTCTATTAAAACACAAGGCATTCATTCAGATAGTAACAGTCTAATGAATACACTGGCTCAAAAAAGCATTTAAATATGCAAGTACTTCAGAGTCTTTCATTGGAAAGTCACTGCAGTGATTCATATGTTTCAGCAGGCAACCATTCCGTTAACCCTGTAGCTTCTCATTTCTTAAGCAACCACATGGGAATTCGTATTCCGTGATCATAGAATGGATGCTACCATATTTCACAAGGACCCATTTGTTGCCTTAAATCAACCAAAGAAACAACTGAGTGGACTGAACTTAATTAACAGGAATTGGGTTACAACTGTCCAATACATCGTTAAAACCTGGGAGAACAGTGGAGGATATATCTTGGATTAAATGTTTGTGAAGCTGAACGGTAACAATGTAAACAGTAGAACTCAGTAGAAGCATGTCCACTTGCATAATGCAATAAGAACTCACAGAATTGCTACTAAACAGCCATGTGGTCATAAGAAAACCACTTAGCTATTTAGAAGAAAGGGCTTCAGTTTGAAGAGAGAATAAAGATTGGACTCTAAAGCAATGGAAAAAGTCATGTGATCTGATGAAATCAGATTTACTTTAATTCAGAGTGATGTTCATGTCAACGTAAGAAGGGAAATGCATGAAGTGATGCACCCATCATGCGTAAGTCCCATTGTACAAGCCTTTAGAGGCAGTGTTATGACCTAGGGCTGCTTCAGTTGGTCAATACAAGATCTCAGATAAGACTTTAATGTAACTCTGGACAGAAACGCATGTTGTGACATTGCTAAATCAATTCCACAGTCAATGTGCACTGTAATCAATGCTAAAGGTGCTCAGACAATATACAGTATTACACTGTGCAACTTATTTTGGCCAGTCAGCTTATATACTGATTAATACAGAGTATAGAGGTCACCCCCCATCCCACCCCCCAAAAAAATATCATTTTTTGTACAACAGTGATAATATTTTTTTGATTTGTTTTTGATTTGTTTTAGAGTAAGGTTTACAGATTTAGACCTATTATGAGTTTAACTCATTGTAACTTACTCTAAGTATAGTAAGTCAGTACTTAGAGCCTTATTTTAGCCACGCCCCTGAATTTTAGACACATACTTCCTGCAATGAAGTAAACTTTAGTGTGTTTTAATTAAAAATATAGGATTTTTTTCTGAGCTCAACTGCGTTTAAGCTCTACTCAAAATGAACGAATACTGTCACAACTAAAACACTCACTAATGGGGTGTTTAGTAAAGTATTAGTAGGGAAATGAACCATTTATTGTTAGTGACAAAATTAAAAGTTTAAACATTGGAGGGTTTTCAAGCATGAACTGCCTTTTTAAGGCCACAGCATCTCAATAGGATTTAGAGCAGGACTTTGACTAGGCCACTCCAAATCTTCACTTTGTTTTTCTTCAGCCATTCAGAGGTGGACTTGCTGGTGTGTTTTGGATCATTGTCCTGCTGCAGAGCCCGTTTCAGCTTGAGGTCATGAACAGATGGCTGGACATTCTCCTTCAGTATGTTTTGGTAGACATCAGAATTTATGGGACCATTTATCACAGCAAGTCTTCCAGGACCTGAAGCAGCAAACCAGCCCCAGACCATCACACTACCACCACCACACAATCATCCTTTCCAAACTAATCCACAAGCTAAGCACACTGGGAATAAGCAATACACTCTGCAGCTGGATCATGGACTTCCTCACAGGCAGACCACAGTGTGTTAGGATGGGTGAACACACCTCACCCTCCCTTACACTTAGCACAGGATGTCCCCAAGGCATTCTTCTCTACTCATTGTTGTACACTCTGTACACCCATGACTGCACCGCAACCCACAGTTTCAACACCATTATCAAGTTTGCGAAGACACAACAATAATCTGCAACATCACCAAAGATGACGAGGGCCCATACAGAGAGGAGGTCAAGCTCCTCACAGAATGGTGTGCTGCCAACAACCTCTCCCTCAATGTCAGCAAAACCAAAGAGCTGATCATTGACTTCAGGAAGGGGGGAAGAACACACAAACCACTGAACACTGGAGGCACGTTGGTGGAAAGAGTAAGCAGCTTCAAGTTCCTCTGTGTCCACTTAGCCGAGGATCTTACTTGGACGATTAACATGTTGCCCATTGTCAGAAAGGCCCAACAACGCCTCCACTTCCTACGAAGACTAAGGAGAGTCAACCTGCCACAGCAGCTCCTCTGCAACTTTTGTAGATCCACTGTGGAGAGCATCCATGGTGGATCTACAGAATCACTGTGTGGTATGGTAGTGCCACTTCTGCTGAGCGCAAGGCACTTTAACTTAACCTGTATACTCAACATCTCAGCTGTATATTTATTTATCTATACTGAACATCTGTGCTAGGCAATTTGGCTGTTACATGAACATTAAGCTGTTATTCTCCCACCTGCACTGTACACTTTATATATCTATAGTGTTTACAACCACATACTCAACTGATACTGCTCTTACTTTTTGCACATGTCCTGTACACATGTCCTGTACATGTACTGTACTGTTTGCACACATTGTTTTTGTCTATTTGTCTTTGCACTACATTATATACATATATATATATTATACATATGTACATACATATATTATTCAACTGCACTGGATAGGGAGCCTGACTGTGTTTTGTTATACTGTACAACCCTGTATTGGTATAATGACACTAAAGCTGAATTGAATTGAAACATATTTCACTTTTACTATTTTACATATTTTAGGTATGATGTTCTTTTACACCAGATGTAATGGGGGACACACCTTCCAAAAAGTTAAACTTTTATCTTGGCAGTCCACAGAGTATTTTCCCAAAAGTCATCATCAAGATGTTTTCTGGCTAAATTGAGACGAGCCTTAATGTTCTTTTTGCTCAGCTGTGATTTTCGTCTTGGCACTCTGCTCGGCCGTTTTTGCATAGTCCCTATGGTGGAGTCATGAACACTGATCTTAACTGAGGCATATAAGCCTTCAGTTCTTTGGATGTTGTTGTGGAGTCTTTTGTGACCTTCTGGATGAGTCGTCGCTGCGCTCTTGGGAGAATTTTTGTTGGCCGGCCACTGTTGGAAAGGTTCACCACTGTTCCATGTTTTTGCCATTTGTGGATAAAGGCTCTCACTCTGGATTGCTGGATTGCTTAGAAATGGCTTTATAACCTTTTCCAGACTAATAGATATCAATTACTTTCTTTCTCTCTTCTGAATTTCTTTGGATCTTGGCATGATGTCTAGCTTTTGAGTATCTTTTGGTCTACTACGCTTTGTCAGGCAGGTCCTATTTCAGTGATTTCTTGATTGAGATAAGGTGTGGCGGTAATCAGGCCTGGGTTTGGCTACAGAAATTGAACTCAGGTGTGATAAATCACAGTTATGTTTTAACTGGGGGGCAAACACTTCAAACAGGGCCATGTAGGTTTGGATTTTTTAAAAAACTTTCATTAAAAATTGCATTTTGGGTTTACTTGTGTTGTCTTTGACTAATATTTAGATTTGTTTGATGATCTGAAACATTTAAAAGTGACAAACATGCAAAAAAAAAAATCGTAAAGGGGTAAACACTTTTTCACACCACTGTATATATAGCCATAAACATATAACCCCATGCCAAGTTCTGTAACAATGAATTAACAAATCCTGTACAGAAAACACATTTAAATATGACATTTTCTGCACATTCCAGAGAACATTTTGTGTTTATTTGTCGAGTTTAACATGTTGGAATAAATACAAAATATGTAAAAACAGTTAATACACTGTGCAGAAGTGTGTTCTCTGTAGAGGATGTACTACTTATTTTCCTTTCAGCAGGGGTGCCCAAACTTACGCATAGATCCTTCTGCTGCTGCAGGCTAATAATAATCACACAAATAAAAAACACAAATAATTTAAACAAGTGCATTTAATCAGACAAACAACAATAGATACAAACAGTTAGATCTTATTCTTAACTGAACTTCACTCTTTGGTAAAATTCAAACTGGTCTATCTAACATAAATAGCTCAGTACAGATGTCTCTTTACTAGAGGGACCAACAAACCCCAAACAAAACATTCAAATGTTTTTCCGTTACTACTTTAGTGCAGAGGAGACCACAGTTATTACCCAAGGTATTTCAGTGGACAAGCAAAAACAAGCTCCCTTTTTTTCACAAATAGAATCGCTGAAAGTGTGCGTCTGTGTGTGCGTTTGTGTGTGCGTGTGCATATGTGTGCGTGTGTGCGACGTCTGCGTATGTGTGCGTGTGTATGTGTGTGTATATGTGTGTGCGTGCGTGTGTGTGTGTATGTGTGTGTGCGTATGTGCGTGTGCGTGTGTTTGTGTGTGCGTGTATGTGTGCGCGCGTATGTTTGTGTGTGTGCATACGTGTGCGTATGTGTGCGTTTGTGTGCATATGTGTGTGTGTGTGTGCGTGTGCGTATTTGTGCGCGCGCGCGTGTGTGTGTGTGTCTGTGTGTGTAAATGCAATAGTTTGGCAGCTTCATTGTGCAAAGAAGAGACAGCTGGTAGAAGAACTTTCTTTCACCACCACTGAGAGGTCAACATGCAGCAGTACACATATGCTGGGCTGGCATTTGTGCCTTTATGAAAGAATCACACTACATGTTGAGGTATATAGGTTCAGGTCTAATGACCATCTCTGGTAAATCTGTGGCACCATGGTTAAAAATTAAACAGACCACCCCTTATTCTTATCCCCTCATCAACTTTCTTTTTTCAAATAAAAGGCTTAAGCATTAGACGTAAACATTCTTTAACATTTACTCCACATTTAATATGTGCAGTTGAGCTACACAAGCAGTGCGTAGCCCCACACATTCATGTTGATGTTTTAAGGTGTCTCACACCCACTTTTGAGGCACGATACAAAGCAGCCAATCAGAACAGACATAAAATACATATACAAGTCATAAAGGTAAAAAAACAGCCTGTTAATGGTTCAACAATCACAATGCTAGGCACATACAGCCTCAGTTCCAAAACAAAGTTGGGGCAGGGTGCTGGAGTCTATCCCAGCGCTCAAAAGGCAGAAGAAGGAAATACCCTGGACAGGCCTCCTGTCCACCACAAGCTGATATGAAAACAGAATATGCGATACTGTTTTTCACATGCAGTGCTTAAAAACATGTTCCAAAAATGGTATTGACACACTACAGAGACCGAAATACGTAAATCCTTACTGAGGAACGTTATCTTTGAATTGTTGAAATTTTTTGCTGATGAATTTATGACAACGCAATGAGCCTTGATGATCATTCCTTATAAGGACTAGGCTTTTGCTTGCTGTGCCTTTTATATCCAAGCACAACTGCATCACTCGTTTAAGAGAGCTTTAATAGTCTTAGTTAATTTATAAACCACTGATTTCAGTTTTAAATTGTATTTTATCTACTGACCCAACTTCCAGAACTGCTTTTGTAAATAATTCACTATCACTGTTTGGATAGATGAATCTACACAAACATCGTAAGAGTATCTCATGGAAAACAAACCACAAGAAAAATGCAGCATATAGACCCTTTAACAGGTCAGGTGAACAAAAAAAAAAAAGGAAAAAAAATAAAAAAGGAAAAAACACATCATTCTATCTACTGACTCAGTACATTCAGATAACACTTATCCAAGCTGCACAGATGAAGCACAGGACAGGTGTGTCTACCTCGGTTCCTTCCAGGTCACAGATGTGCAGTGATAAGCATTTTCCCCTCTTTTAATGCTCCGAATTTATTAAAGCCTTGCCAGTTAGCTGAAGAGCTGAATTAGGTGAGTTTAATGCCATTGGATGCCAGACAGGAGTCTATTGTCTGCTATGCCATGCCGCACCAGGACTGAAATCTGACATGTGCATAGTAGAAACTACAGTATGCTCGTATTTACAGTGTAGAAATAAAGATTTTTATGACTCAAGATGCAGGACTGTACACTCGGGCTCCAGGCTGATCTTCTTCTCTACCACTTCTTCATAAGGTATGTAAAAGGTTCCAACATCAAGGTCCTATGATGCAGGAAAAGACATTACAAGAGAGATTACAATAGCAGGGTATCACCCTCAACTCAAAGCCAAGTTCATTCTAAGCAGGGTGGTAGTATGAGGAAGTCTGCAAAACTGTTAAACAATGAAAACAATGGAATCTATATCTTGTATAGATTTCTTTATATTTTTCTTCCTTGTACTATAATCACGAGACTTGAAAACATCATTGTATGGTTAGAGAAACAACTGTGATAAAAAAATTTACAGCAAATTACCTTCTCTTTGTTACCGTTAAGCACATCCTTGAATAACAGTGATGGTTCTGGAATCTTGGGAAACAGATAATCCTTGTGTCTGTGAAGAAAGATAAACCTTTAAGCATTGCTATCCGGTCATGCCCATGGAAAAAAACATCTCACCAAATAAATACTGTATTCCAGCTTTCTAAATTTGCATTTGATTAACCCGCTCCACCCCTAAGAAATATGAATACTGAATTTCACCTTTGAAACAACACTAGAGTCACAATGAGACAGCAGGTCACTACTAAAGGGGCAACTATCATAGCCACCTTCAACGCCCAGCTTGGATCACTATTCTTGCCTGCAGAAAACATGAACAGGGCAAAACATTAATAATGAATCAAAATCAGTGTTTGTTATTTGATATAAATTAAAAGTAAGACTTTGGTTTTTAAAAGATCTTGGAAACATTAAATAAATCAGTGTAATTATAGCTAATCATTTTCAACAATAACTGATGACGTAGTGACGTTCAAAAAGTAGATACCTTACCATAGTACACAGGTTCACTCAACTCACTCCCTCCCTCTCCACAGCGTTTGTATATGGCCTGTACTCGAAATGTGTATTGGCAGTGTTCATTATATTCCAAATTAAGCCAGTTGTCACTTACAGTGACATTGTTCTCGTTCTATGCACAAACACAAACAAAGCCCATTATTTTAGTTCTCAGTGCATAGAGAACTGGAAATCTACCATCAGTTTTTGAATAAAACACAGACATTGTTTTTAGGGGACATTCATTAAATTTCTGAAGCCTAATTAGTTTTTGTAAGCCAACAAATTATGATATACCCATGATGCACAGAGTAATCTCACCTCATTGCATTTTTTGTAGTAAAACTGGTAGTGCCAACAGGATGGTTTAAAATCCGGTCTATCTGACAGAACATGGAGTTTTCTGTCAACCACAGTTATGTTAAGCTTAGGAGCTGGTATTCTCACTAAGAGAGAGAGAGAGAGAGAGGCTAGGTTTAGTATTCGTTCCAAACACCGAACCACAAAAGTTGGAGAGAGAGTGTACAAACCTGAATTCTTTATGTCTCTTATGAAGTTGCTCTGTTCGTGTAAACCTTTGTGAGTTCCGGTCACAAGAAAAAAGTAATCATCATCCACAAATTCTTCACCATATAGGTGGCAGCCTGTCCTCAAGGGTCCATTATAAATATAGGAGACACACAGCTTTAGGTTTTTTCCATTTCGAGGCCTAAGAAGAAAAACAATGGGGCGCTCCAAAGAACGCGTGATATTATGAAGTTGGCTTCAAGTGGAAATAAAATCGAAATTTCAGATATGTGGGGTAAACAAAAGAAGAATGTAAAGAAAAGGAAAGGTAAAAAGAAAGTTGGGGGGAAGGGGGGAAATGCACCAGCATAGGAGAAACGATGTGTTAGAATGATCGTATATCATCATTAATTCTCACCTGTAGAAGAGCTGGAGATCAGAAGCATTTGTGACTACACTCCAGGTGCAGTTCATCTTCATATGAGAGTAATAAACACAAAGGAAGTTCCTCACTAAACCTGAAAAAAAGAGTTCGGAGTTCAACACAGCTTTGTATGTTCTGAGGTGGAATTATGTTTTTTTTGGGAAGGTGAATCTTCAATGCAATTAGTGCGTTAAGTGTGAAAGACAAGGTAATAGCAGATTAAATATGTTTACACTGAGAAGCCACTTTATCAGGTATACCTACACCTATGCCAGGTAGCACATCATTTTGCCTCTTGAACAGTCTAAATTATTGGTACAGTCTTTCTCAGTGGTACAGTTATAAATGATTTGTGGAGCTCACTCTGTACATAACACATATACCTGAACTTGCACTGGTACAATACAGTCCACTAACATATCGCTGCTGTCAGACCAAAACCTATTATCTCCAAAAATGGTCACTTAGCAGGAGACCTGCTTACCGTATACATACTTGTAAAGGGAACATATTAAGGAAAACTCCCTTTTTCGATGCTTGTGTTCACACATTTAGATATCTCTAGCATCTAGCGTCCCAGAGGCTGTGAAGTAAGACAACCCAGTCAATTTTCTGTGAGCTGCCTAGATCAGAAAACATGGGATCCAATAAGCCATTCGGATTTCGCTCATTTTGCCACGTAACCTGGGCAGACACATTACAATAACTCTTCCCAACCCTGCTTATGGAGTTTCTCTGTCCACAATTTCAAAACTAAGCTTCGCAGTGGGGTGCTATTCTTTTTCACCACTAGCACTAAGTGGAACCTAAGCTCAGTAACTGCTCTATTGTTGTGTTGGCTGCACCAATAAAGGTTGTGGATATGGGTTATTTTTCCTACAGTGGGCACAAACCCATAAGTGTGAAGCCACAGCATTAAGTCTGACGAGAAGAAGCCAACTTCTTTTCCTATTTTTCAATTTCCAGTAGTATACTGGTGACTCAGCCTACCTGTCCGGCTTCTTATTCAAAATTTCCCATTCCACCTTAAATGTCACATGCCAGCAGTACAGTAATAAAGTCAGTAACGAAACTCGTGAGACATGCGAATGATAGAAGTTTCTCGCTTGGCCACACATATGGCGTAAGCAAGGGCATGCCATTTCGCTGTACGTGACTAACCCAACAGCCATGACTGCAGACATTCAGTGAAGAGGGATACCTTTCATTGGCACACGGCTGCACAAGACGAAGACTGTCCTTGAAACTGAAAACATTGCTCATATCAGTCTAAATTTATTGTCATTTATTGTTCCTGGTCAACTTTGTCCTCCTTCTGATTAGTTTGAAATAACTATTTTTTTGACGATCAGTGCATTATCAGATCAGATGCTATCAGTTCTAGAACGACCCTGATGTTTATCACTGCAGGATCCACAATAAAGTTAATTCCACCAGTCTGTTAGTGGAATGTCTGTAAGATAAGCTTCACAGACCATTCAGTAACCCATGGACCTGTGTTAACTTCTGAAATGAGTATATGTCACTGTTATGGTCGGTCAAGGTAGACAGACTTTATCCAATTAATTTGTGAGCCAACAACCGGCCAAAGCTGTAGAAGCCGGCTAACATTTACCAAGGAGATTTCACACACTGGAAACAGGCATTTTCAAACGATGTCAAAAACTGGTTATAAGGTTTTGTTTTGACAGCAGTGATATGCAAACAGGCATCTTTCAGCTACAGGACATGTCAGTGCTAACAGAAGTAACTTAATGTTCCTGAGATTGGAGAGTGTAGTTCTCATTTTGGTAGAAAATATACATGTATATGATATTCACATTCAAATGTGCACTTGTGGTCTAGTTTCTAATTATAAGCTGTCAAATACATTGTGTGAAATTGTAGGCCAAATCTTATTAGCAAATAAATGCTATAGTATGAACTGCATTAAAGAGCAAGCATACCAAACATGAAGTGGCTTCTTATTGTAGATTATCATATGAATCACCTGGAGGTCGAGAGAGGTGTTTAAATAACGGCTTGCTCTGTTTCTTGTTCCCACATTTTACAGGGTTTGTAGTTATGCTGACACACACCTCATTCTCGTCAGTGTCCCATGTGTGAGTCAGCTCACTTACTTGCCATTCACTTGCTGCGATAGTAGGACATTTCTGTTTGGAGAGTTGGAATAAGGTTTGGGTTTAGGAATTGATCAAAAACAAGACAAGACCAATGTACAGTCTGCCAATGGACCACAGAATGTCCTGGCAGAGCACACAACACACAACAACATTTGCTTTCAGGTGATGGCTGGTTATTTCTGCAGATAGAAGCAGCATCATCCCACCAAATAATTTACATTAGATGACTTTCCTTCTAAAAAACAAAAGGATTAGTTTCACAACTCCCAAACAAAAATTAATAATATAATAATAATTCAAATAATTATACAATAATAAAACTGCAAAATTACAATAACGCACACAATTCCCCCATTTCTTTACATATAGCTATTAGACACTTAAACACTGGTGTCCAGATTTGCTGATAAGAGTCTGTCACTTGGGTGACATAGACTTCCTTTGCTTTATAGCTCCAAACAAGGCACGTTGTGTAGACCAGATCAACTGATCAGCTAAGTTTGGGAAACCTTGTCAAAATTTGATTTTCCAATACATTATTATTATAACAGGAGCTACAGTAGTCATCTGCAGGCTTGTTCTTCACCACAGTGCTAATACATTTTAAAAGGTTTGCTCAGCAAATCACAAACATCTCCCACATTGACTTCTGCCTCTCTGGTTACTGTGAAAATGTAGACTTCATTTTAAAAGCAGATGTTAAGGGCTCACCTTTGAATAAAAGCCAAGTTCATAGTTCACTTCACAACCTGCTTCCAAACCGGCTGGCTTCCTCCACTGTGCAACCACTGAAAAATTGTCAGGGCTCCATGACAGATTCAGGTCTGCTGGCTGAGGCAGTTCATCTTTTATATGCGAAAAATATATAATGTATTAGTATAATATATAAATGTAATTTAGTAGTGTTGCAACAGCATCAATAATAATAATAATAATAATAATAATAATAATAATAATTGTTATCATTATAATTATTATTATTATTATTATTATTATAAAACAGGCCTGATATTAACAAGTTACAAAGTTAAAACAAAGTGTTTTGGAATGGTGAAACCTTCCATTTGTTTCTTGGGAAGCCCTTTGGGATTGTTTGGGTAATAGTTGTATTCATGGATGTCACTAGGGCACTGTTATTTAGTTCACCTTCCCCATCTGTCCATTATTAGTTGAACATAACTGATCTACAATCTGTGTATTTGAATAATACTGTATATTTAGGAGCTGCGTCTAATTTAATAGAGAGGAGATAACAGTGCTGAACCTCAATACCCTGGCTTGATACGTGTCTGCTGTAAGTGGATGGATATGGTGTGTAAGTCATACTAACCCTCTACTCAATACCAGCTGTAAAAGAGAGACAGAGAGACTGATCTACTGTGTATCAGTATGACTGAACAGCCACTTTCTGTATATATGAATGCTGCTCAAAAGTTCTAAAGTTTCCTCGGGGATTTTGCCCACAGACCCCCCTACTACGGCATAAGCCCCCCCAAACCGTGAAGCTCTAATTACACGCTGGTTTCTGATCATATCTCGCCTGATCATGTTATAAACCTGCTGCTCGGGAATACAATCTGTGTTAAAACGTGTTTCAAGTCGTTTACACGGATGAACCCAGTGGGTCATCAGAATCTACCATAATGCTGCTTTTCATACACATTAGCTGAGTCGGTCGTTTCAGACATCTGAAAAGAAGCACCTACAGTTCTGCTCAAACTAAATCAACAAGCTCCCTGTCCTCCTCCATGGCGGGAGAGCATACTGTGAAGTATCACCAGCAAGTGTATCTCTATCACTGGAGTATTCTCACTTTAAACAAATGCCCTTTATTGGCTCGCGTTAAACAGCCACAAAAACACAATACAGCCCGGTGAGTACAATGACTGCTGTAAACGGCGGACTGCTTCCCAGTTAAACACAGCGTCGACTCATTGACGTCAGCAACGTCAAGCCCCCAAACAGAAGAGCTTCCCCAAAGACGCTCCCCAACACCCCGCTGCTTTTTTCCCCACCTGTTTTCCGGATAAACCCCGCCCCCTGCCGACAGAAGGTCTCTGAGAGTGACGTAGGAGCCCGGAGGCGGATTTTCAGAATATGGGTGGGAAAACCAGCTATGCATCATACCCAATTCCATGGAAAGCTAAAACAGCTTTGCGGACGTAACGCTGGTATGACCAGTTTAGGCGCAAGTTAAATCGGGTAAATCAAGTCTTAGCCTACCTGGAATGTTCTCTGATAAGGCACCAACCCCGAAGAAGACGAGAGAGAAGCACGTTATTAAACAAACGCCAGACCGCATAAACAGTCAACCATCCTGGAGTCCTGGTTAAAGCTTCCTCTGTGTACAGACAGTACGACGGTCCAAAAAGATTCCCTCTGTCTGGAAAACTTTCAAGCCTTCGCATAGCTTGTAAACAGCACCGGCTATAAGCAGGTTCTCTCTGTGGCGGACCTAAACAGTACTGAACACAGTTAAAACGAACACGGAGTGATCCACACGTTTTGGGGGATTGGCTTGAAAACTGAAAGCATCTGGGTCTGTAACTCTGATACGGGGAGGAGGAGTAACGGAGGACTCAGATGGACTTTCGTGTTGTCTTGAGCAAGCTTCCAGGAAACGTTACTCAGACTTTTCACATGCCCAGACTGTTGGGAGGTTAACCCGTAGGGTCTAACGCTTTTCCTTACCGTGAGATAGTCTGAGATTGAAAACGATTAGGAATTCTGGGTATCCAGAAAACGTGGCCCATATGTTATGTTTGGCCATGACATATTGGAAAAATTATGCTCTGTGTCGAGAACTATTACCCCTAAACAGGACATAAACAAGACACACATATGAGCACAGAAACGCGCGGTTAACATACAATAAGAAGCTCCTATATAAGACTTCTCACCATCACGGCACTGCAAGAACAGATGCAGGGTGTAGTCTATGATCTGCACTTTCCACCCGAAGAGAGTAGTTAGTCTAGGGATAAGGCCTCTCAGGACAGAAAGCAAGGAGGGATCAGCCAAAACCCCATGACAGGCACGCTGCATGTTTTTGGATCATGCAATAAATAGGAAGTTTACTAGGAATTCTGTTGGCTATGATGGCTGCTGGCAAGATGATAAAGACAGGGGAATTTTATGCCTTATAAACTTATGCCTTAGCTAGCCTTAATCAGGGTGACGATTTCATTTTCAGGTTGCACATAGCCATATATCATACATATACATACCGTGGTCACAGTTTGCTCTTTTTCCAGACAAGAATAAATGAACACAGTGGTGATTCTGTAGAGTCTGTTGGGGCCCTATAGGCTAACATTGGTGGGATGGCCAAATGCTAACCAGCATTGATCAACACTATGTTCTAAACATCGGACACCCTGATCCAGTGTATAATGCATGTCAAATCATTTGTAGACGTGATCAAAGCTTAACACAACAGTATGATACTGTCAGTAACATAGAGACAACTGTAAATGTCTGGATGAATTTCCACTTTATTTGAATAAAATATTATAAAACTAATTAAGTAAGACTAATTAAGGCTGTAAATTAGGTCAGTTTTGCTTGATAATTACTAGGTATAGGTTATAGGTTTTTGGAGCCTATACCCAGTGCTTGCTGCTTGGAAGGCAGGGAAAACCCTGACCTTTTATACCCCACCAAAGTCACATTTTGTCTGTGTAGACATCAGGTAACAATATAAAAGCACTGAATACATGCGTCAGTTTATGGTGCATTTAAATAATATTGGGGGCGTGTGCTAATTGAACCAACGACGAGGGGATCTTGCCGTTTCGGCGTTATGTATGAAGGCTGAAGCTGATACCTCTACAACAAAAAATATTGGATTTTTTGATAAACTGCTGATATACATGCCCTGAGCTTTTGGCAGCTTAAAGCTGCTTTGGATTGCTAGTTGGAGAAGTTGGTGTATGGATAGTGTTGAAAGATGGCTGATTATTGTCGCCTTAGTTTTTACAGGGCAACGTGTATGTAAACATGAACTAACAATGTAGAGGCACCCAAAACAAAAATGTACACCGGATAAAAATACATGGCCTTTTGTTTCATCAGAGGACGTGATAGTGGCAGTTTTTCAAACATAGCATTCAGCTCAGACTGTGGGGTCCTAATATGGACATGATGCAGAGGACAGAATAGTACAAATTCTATAGGCTTATATTCATTCCTGTTTTTCATTTCTATATTTGCTCTAATTCACAAAGCCATGTGTGCCAAAGATTACCGTCCAGAGTCAGACCTGTCAGACCTGTGAAAGACTTTGAGTTGTGGTTCTTCAGTTCTGCAGACTGAATCCCACTGATCCTATCATTCGTTCTTTCACAACTTTTGGACCATCGTGTGAAAACGAACTGGAAATGGTAAGTTTTACGTTAGAGACTGTGGCTAGGCCGCATCCGACATGACTGTTAAAAAAACACACAAAGAACATCGTTGGGGTTAACCATAGTCATGTTTCTCAAGGCACCATGTGATGTCTAGCACCTTGTGTCTTTAGATATCTACATCTTTGATAATTCTATGAGCAATCCCCTTTTGTGAGCTGGAAAACATTTCAGTAAGCAATAAAGGGCTTGGGTTCATTTACTAACCCTCAAGCTCTCACTCTGGGTTGCTTTGCCAGAACAGCGTTATCAAAAAAACTACGGACTCTGCTTATCATGCTTTCCTATGGCACCACTGTGGCCCACGCAAGCTTAAACATAACCAAAGGATTCCTCCCTTTCAAGTTGACCCGTTGGATCCGCCTGAGTTGTTTTTTCTAACTTTTGCTATCTTTAAATGATAGTGTTCAGGCTAACTGTCTAAACCTGGCCTCTGTGGAGGTCCTCAGAAAAACATGTGTTTCTCTAGCTAACACTGTTTAAACCAGCCAGTGCTTTTAATACATTCTTTTACACAGCATGTAAACGAAAAAGAAAGATGCTAAGTATTAAAACAGATGAGCAGTCCAATACAGTACATAAACGTACTGGCATCCCTTTCAGCCCACAATCCAGGCATTCTAGACACAAAATGGCAACGGCATATCCACATGTTTGGTGGCGCGGTTCCAGGTCTGTTGTGTGAAAGCCGGCGAGTTACACTGTAAAAGCATTTATGGTCTTGGGCATCTTATTCAGTCGCTTTGTTTGTTCAGACTGTCGCAGAGGTTCCTACCTAAAATGGTGTTGGGTACCATTCTGGCATCCCAGGCTTTATAATAATACAGAACCCTTAGATCAGTTTTAGGGTGGAACGGGAAAACAAAAATCATAAAAGAAGAGCGGCGGAGAGTAGAGAAGTATTGCCTACGCAGACGATTATAGGTGACTCTGCTACAAAATATTCAGAGGCCCACGGGCAAGTAAAGCATGGAACAGAAACACTGTGTTCTCAGTGAACAGCAGCTTCTCAGCCGACAGGTCACGCTGACTATCACGTACACACGCAATTTTTCTCTCTGGGCCTCTCTCTCTTCAGAGTGCGTGCCCATCATCCTCCCGAACACTAATTTTACAAAAAAAAAAGGAGGACTGATGAGAGCTAGATGTTTTTTTATTTTATTAATTGCTACTATATTTAGTCATATTGCTTTGTTGGTAGAATTGCCCTCCCCTGGACTTTCCAGGAAGTAAAGGGCTGTGTGAAAACTCCCAAGAACCAACACTGTTACATGGTTTATGAAGCAGTCCTTCATTAAGTGCTGGGCTCTCAGTAAAATATTTAGGAGCAGTTAAAATAAATTTCAGCTGCCAACTTCCTCCTTTCTTTTACTTTTTCCAGAGCGATACAGGACACTTCCAAGCCTCCAGAGGTTGTTGTGCCTTGTGTGGCCATGCTTGTCCTTTGGCGGGGAAATGTGGACCGCCATGGGTATACAGAGAAGAGGGCTTCAGTCAGGGCATGAGAAAAGGACCGGTCTCAGTGGGAGGACAGTTTGTCCTTCTGGGCATGTTCTTGTGAAAACTTTTTAGAAACACAAAAAGCTTACATAGTGCACTATACGGGAGAGGATCCAGCTTTAAAGTAAGCCAACCAGCAATCAGAATCACCATTCCACTGGAGCATTATCAGTGTGTTAATGCTATAGAGTGGGACAGTCCCTGCCCAATCATTGGTGGTGAACAAGGTTGACAGTCCACAATTGCTATTCAGACATATGTATTGATCCATTGGCCCCATTATCTTACATACCACACTCTTGAGAGCAGAGTTGATTACTGGGCTACTCCAGTAGGCCCTGATCAAGCCTACTGGCTAGGTGGGTTCTATCTAGCCAATTGATCAGGGCACCACACCTTTGGAGATCGCTGAGTGAAACTACCCCCCCAAGTTAACTATTCAGCTAACGCGGAGAGGGCCTCAACTTTTTTTTTTTGGGGGGGGTAGGTCGGGGGGGGCACGCACACACTCTATCATCAAAAGAATAGTTGCATCCAGAGGGAAGTGTCAGAATGCAATACTATGTGGCAGGAAGAATAAAGGTATTACCAGGAATTAATAAATGGATGTTTACCATTTAGACGGACCATATGGACAACATTTATTGAGCTACACATACAGTAGTATCTTTTCAGTATGGTATTGGGCCGCCATATTTGCATAACGCAACATGCCAGATGTCTTGCAAAGAAGTGAGAAGTTCCTAATGGTACACGTTTCGAAACACATGTTTGTATACATGTGCAATATTGGACGGCAAAAAACAATTTAAAAAGCTTCAACCGAAGCATGATGGTAGTAATAAGGTTGTTCAGCATTCTCTTTTGCCACTGTTCTGATAAAGAGCTTGTTGTGGTATCATTCCCTAGAAATCCAATATAATCTAGCCAAATCTAATTTAATCCCATGTACTAATTAGCACTCAGTAGTAGTCCAAGGTTACACCTGCAGCCAACAGGAGGTAATTGAATTTAAATCGTACAACCAAAGACTAACTGAAATACAGTGACAAGAGGTAAAAGACTGCAACGTGACTTCTGCGTTACATAAGAGAGGACAGAACTTTAAGAGTGGGCATCTGACTTTCCAGCACAGTTGAGAACCAAGCTCAAACCAATTTCTTCTTCAGGTACGATACAAAAGATTCAGTTCACATCTAAGTGACAGTCAATGAAATCAATTCTTTCATAGTTACCGGGTTCCCTTGCAGGAGTGGAAAGCTTACACTTGACTATGAGAATACAAAGCACCGTGCCAAGGTCAAATGCCCACTATACATCATTGATTTATTTCAGTAATTATGCACCAAGCCCATAAATCTTGAAAAATGTCCATACCATTTCAACACTGGAATCAACATTACAGTATATCACAGCATAAAGGCTAAGGGCCAACACCATAACCAATGACGCAAAACGTTTGAAGGACTCAGGACTCTATCTACAAACATGCCTAAATACCAGTGCAGTCATAGCAGCTCAATCAGTTACATTGGGCAAGGCATGAGGTCAAATGTGTGAGCTCCTTATAATTATTAAACCATTGGCAATTAATGACCTAATACATATGGAAAGAGCTTTGGTAATGAAGGTCAAAATCATGTTTGATGTCTCGCGGGTTCTTGAACGTGTACCGCACTGTATCAACTGGGATAAGCAAATACATTAGCTTCAAAGAGAAGCACTTTGTCACTGTCACACTAAAACCAGACCTTTTAAATACCTCTCGTAGTTGAACAGAACAAAAGAAAGCCAAAAAAAGACCTTATTAAAAGAAAAAAAGACGATATTAAACATTAAGTGGTTTCCTTTGTTCGTTAAAGTACAGTTGTTGCAAAAGGGACAACATTTTAAACCAAGTACATACTTCAGTTCGTTAACATACTGTATATACAGAATAACCTACTCCAGCACAAAACCAAATCCATTGTATGGCTGTTCACAGCAAACCCAGTTCAGCAACCTGGAGTGTGCAGAACAAACTGCACTAGGCTAGTGAGGGGAAACCGCTCCAAACTTTACCTGCATTCAGGGTCCCGGTGCAGGAGTCTGAAGAGGTACTGGGCAAACTTCCGGAATTCTCGCTTGCATTCTCTTCCTGCCGCTCATTTTCTGAGTGTTTGTCACGTGCTGGGAGACTCCTCTTCGTTGAAAATCCTTGAAGGCTGTGTTAAAGGATACACTTCCCCTGAAGCCGCAATCGGCAGCTTGTGTGAGTGTGTGAGGTGGCGTGATCATGCGGTGCTGCCAAGGACAAGGCTGTCCAGCTCAAAAGGTCAGCTCATAAAAATATCCCAGAGGTGTTTTCTCCTTTTCTCTCTGAAGCTGTACCTATCTGTGAGCCTTCAGCAGCGCCATGGCTCACCGCTCTCTCTCTCTCTAGCTCTCTCTCTCTCTCTCACACACACATAACCACACACACACACAGGAAGACCACGCACACTGGCGCTCTCATGCGCACCCACACACTTTGGTAGTAGTACGGCTGCTTCGTGTGGCTCAGCACCATCGGTGGAGCTTTAAACCTCCCCCTGACCACTGCTGGGAGAGGTGGGGCTTAAAGAGAGGGAGAGAGGGAAGAGTAGTAAGAGAGGGTGGGAGGACAAGAAGATGGCAGTGGTGAAAGTGTCAAAAGCTCATGGAATAAGCAGTGACAGGTGATTACGGACCGTCTTTAAACACAACACCTACACCACACTTAACTGAGCGCACAGGGAGAAGAGAGAGAGGCATGGGAGCGAGGAGACGTCAGAGATGAGAGAATGAAAAAAAGGGGTCAGGGAGGAGAGAGATGTATGAGAGTTTTGGCGTAGTGCCCGCGTGAGAAAAAAAGGCAAAGGGCAGAAAACAATAAAAAGAAGAAAGGGACCTAAAAGGAGAAAGTAAAGACAGAGAAGAAAAAGATAGAGAAATGACAAAAAAGAAGAGGAGAGAAAGTAGGATGAAAAAAAGAGGATGAATCAGGATAAGAGGCAAAGATGGAGATCAAAGGAGAACCAAAAGAGAAAGAGCATGCAATTAAAGACAGTAAAAGAAGAGAGAGAATGGGAATATTGTGCCCACGGAATGGGGGAAAAAGAAAGAGAGAATTAAGAAGGGGAGATAAGGAGTGAGGTAAAAAATGAGAGAGAATATAGCTGAAAAATAAAGGGGGTACCAAAGTCGGAGCTTGAAGCAAAAACCTTCATGAAGAAACTTGAGTAGCTCAGTTCCTAAAAATTTACACTTTGGCCTCTGGTGTGGAAGATGTGATCTGGACAGCACTGAGGCAAAAGGAGAGAGGGAGGCAAACAGAAGAGACAGAGCAGGGAAAATGACGAAGGTGTCCAAAGTTGGAATCATTGTAGGCTGTAAAAAACAAACCCCCAGAAAACTGTAAGTGTGTTGTTAAAAGATGAACAGCCTACCACAACAGCAACAACGTCAAATGCTTCAGTAATAAGCAGAAAGCATGCCAGTCTGCAAGCAGAGGGGACCCAAACACCAGGGAAGCATTAAAGTAAATCACTGTGATTGCTAGTGAAATGAAGCTAGTGAGGAGGAACCTATGGTCATTATGACTGTATGTAACGGTTAGTAGGAATGGAAATCCAACTTGTAGCTAGCTATAATGTCCCTTTAAAGCTTTGCATTCACGATTATTATTATGATATTACATCTCACACCTACTCCCTCACAGTGATGCATAAAATATCAGGTGATGCAAGCAGCAAACTGGGAGTTGAAATGCAACAACCCAATACAGCAGGGATATTTCGGTTTAGTATGGTTGGAAGTGATGGGGGCCAGCACCGTAGGGCAGCCTTTAACACAGGGAAGAAATGAAACGTGTGCTTAAATGCACTGCACAGGTTTATAGTTCTGAAAGGCAGCATATGTATTAATATAGCAATAAAATGTGATTTCTCTAAAAAGTAAACAATTTTTTCCTTTTAAGAGTCTTAACTGATAATTCAAATAATCGAATTACTAAATAAATCGTACTGCAGCTGTAGTAGGAACAAGAGTGAGTGAAACAAGACCTTTACTCTTTCATATTATAGAATTTAATAAAACAACTTTAAAATTTTACACCAAAAAGCGCAGCCTGTGACATCAACTTCAGCACATCAGGCTTCAGCAACTAATTTACATGCCACTTCAATTATCATCAGTCACGTCAGCCCTTCTCTCCACGAGTGCTGTCATTAACTTCAACTACGTCAGTCCTGAAGACACTTCTATCTGAGTCCCTGATCACAGCCACAAACCACAAAGGGATCAACCAGCCCCATGATATGCTTTTAATGTTTTCATAACGTCTATTTTACCACCATGGAAGATTACCCCCCCCCCTTCTTTTTTTAAAGCGGTCAATACAAAGAAACTGTTCAGCTAATGAAAATGAGCTTGTCACTGTATTCTATGTAAGTGAAGGTTGAACTGTATAGGTCATTCCTGTTGAGAAAGGGCCTATTTCAGGAGCACTCAAAAGGAGAGCTTTTTTTCCATGAGTGGCTCTCACAGAGGATTTAGACCCCGGCCTCTGTTTAAACCGTGCGTCATCAGAGGTACGCCGTTTCCGCAAAAGGAGGTGTGTTCTTCTCCATAACATGGCCTGCTCTGCAGACGAAAGCACAGTCTGTCAGTGCTCAGGCCGGGTGAAAAAGCTTACAGTCAAGGTGTATGTTTGACAGAAGTGTCTGCTTTTGTATTTTAGAAAATGCAAAAAATAACAGTCAAAAGGCATAATCATTCATGTCATATTCCTGCACTATCACAGAACACTGTCTTTGGACCGGTAGGGTCTAAACAGAAGGTAAACAGAAAGGTGTGACACAGAAAGGTTAAAAAACTGCATGAACCAAGTCTGTATAAGACCTGGGCACAACAAACCAAAAAGGAGAATAAATTGTAACATGGATATTGCATGTGGATAGATAGAATGTGCATCTCAATTCCATAACAGCATCATCTGCAAAAATTTGAGCATAACCAGACAGATATTCCTCAAGACTGGGTTTTTGTTTCATCAACAAACAAAAACTACAGAAGTCATGTGAATAGTTCACTTCACATTCACTTCCCATTTCACACACCTACTTAAAAAGGAAAAGAAAAGAAAAAAGCATCCGAGAAAGAGTCACCGGACAGAAATAAAAACATGGTGTGTAGGTTTACATCCTGAGACATGCAATGATTAACAAGCTTCCTGCTCAGGTCTTGCTAGTGGATGCAAGCAGGACAGGCCTTTCATGGTATCTGACGACTATTATAAGCTGAACTGTTGTCTGTGCTTTCCATTCTGACATCATGCTGGTGTGTTGGAAGCACTCAAAGTATTTCTCAAAAGAAGAGTTTGAAAGCAATTTGAGTAGTGGAGTAGTTTGAGAAGGATCGATATAGGAGCAGGAAGAGGATGGTTTCTCTAGTCTTGCCGGCACGTGAAGATACAACCTAGGAAGCTATTGGCAGCAGTGGAATAAAAAGGCAGCACATACCCGTGACAGACCTACCATGAGCCACAAAGAGAGAAAAAAACCGATTCCCCACTGTCCAGCATGCACGGTGACCCAACAGAACGACTGCAGACATTTAGCGAGCAGTGATGCTCTCCATGAGTCATCTGAAACCACTGGCAGTCGGCTGCACAACAAAGGATACAGGGCACACAGACTGTTAAAATTATGACTTTAACATCAGGCAAATCACTGCAATGGTGCTGGGATGGTTTAGGTACCTGGTTGTAGGAACCTCTACAACTCACAAATAATTCTGTGAAGCTCAATCAATAGTGCTATATCAGTCTATTGCTCCATTTTCAGTCAAGTGTTTTGTTCAGGTAACCTTTATCTTCCTTGTGAAGATAATTAACAACCTAGGGACCAATTTAGTATCTCTAACTCACCGACTCCATGTCTTTGGTCGACACCTAAGTGGGGTTGCATTGATTTACCAGACCCTTTTCGCAGAAGTACAACTGCTCCTTCCAGCTGTGTAATGGCTGCCCACTACTATAGGTATTAAAAAAATATGAGACACTCCACACATGATGACATTTTACATCAAATTGTTATCAAAATCAATTTCATATCATCAATGTCTCCATACTACACTGGTCTGCCCTATGGAAACAACCACCACCTTTGATGCACATGAACCAGACAGTCCTGATCTATTGGTTCAGACTGGGTATTTTACAGGATTCCCACAAAACAAACTTGGACTTAGATCAGAAACAAACAACAGGATGACAGTAAAAGCTATTGCTATGCGGGCGGGTGTGCTTATCATAGACAATAAACACTCCAGACAGTGAATGAAGCCATGGCTGAAAAAAGGGGTCAACATGGCTAAGCATTCTGCAACACAGGTTGAGCTGAATCATGTTTATAGTCTTCCAGGCATGTCCATTAACATCAACACCAGATTTAACCAGTAATCTGCAGTCACCCGCCCATACAGGACACTGAGTCATAAATATTAAAACTGTCCAATATTTACGATTCACAAGCGGGGCGGCCATGGACTAGACTGGGAGCAGATCAGAGGAGGGAAGATTGGATTATAGGACACCAACAAGATAATCAGGAACATTCATTGTAAAGATCACCCTGATACTGGGAGACCTTTTTGCGAAAGTCAATATCAATGATTTAGTATTAAGTTTGAAAATTATGGATCTAATTAGGAACCTAATCTGGCACTGGGACTGCTGAAATGCAGTTGCAACTCCATTCTTGAAGAAACACACACTGAGGAGGTCACACAAAAATGGAAGGATATGATAAAGATGGACCGAAGCTGCTCCATGTCTCTTGAGGAAAATGACTCACAGCAGACTTGAAGATAACTCATAAAAATAATAATGATGATGATGATGAAAGTAACGAGCACTCCTTCATTAAATGAAAACTAAATTAGTTGGAAAGTTTATGTGATCAAAGGCCGTTTATCACCCACTTGAATGGGATGGCACTACTAGTTTTTGACCGCATACAAGAACCTTTTGAGGAGATCATGAAGTGCGTAGGCAAGATTATTCTAGCACATTTTAGACACAGGACGTGTGCAAATAGTGATTGCAATGATGTGGAATTTGGGCCAATATAAAATTATATTACAATACCTACCATAAGATGTCTCACAAACTGACATAAAACTAAAACAAATGATTACACTTCAGTAAATGGTCATCTTATTTAAACAACTGACAAATGCAACTTGTACAAATAACTGAAATCTGTAGGAATTAGCATATATACAGGGTAATGTTAGCTTATGACAAGTGCCATGCAGCCTTTATGAATAGTGTTACCACAATGTTGAAAAAAATAATGTTTGATGATTGTGTACTGGAAATTTCACTTTTGCTGCATATAAAAAACAAAAGGTCACATGCCTCCGATCCTTTAGGATCAGGTCAGAAAAAACCAATTGGATCAGTCATGGAACCTCAGCGAACATTTGTGGCAAAAACTGCAATTTTGCTGTTCCTCAGCACGAAACCCTGGAAAATATTTCCACACTGCTGACATTTCATATGTAACAGCAGTACTGCAGAAGCTTGTCTGCCCAGAAAAATTGGTGCGCAAAGTTAGCAGCGAAAACTGGACCCAATAATAACTAAAACACTAATAAAACAACATTTGCGAATTTAACCACAAATAATATGTCATAAATATTTTCAAGGTTTCAGTTTTTATTTGTCATATGCACAACATGGTCAGGACAACTTATTGCATTGAAAATGTTCTTTGGTGAGGCTTCAGGTGATACTATTTACCGCAGGACAACATTGTATGCATAAGTAAACATATTAAAATAATGATATATAAAAAAAGGAGAATGTATTAATCAATACAAAATACAAAAAATACAGAATATACCAGAGACAGGAGGGGGTCTGTAGAAATTCTCTGATAGTACATTTATGAGACAGGTATAGTATGAACAGACAGTGGAGCCAAATATTAAATAGTATGTTTATGTCATTCATGTTGTATAAAGTGACTCTAGCGATGTCGCATAGCAGTGTTTATATTAAGATCTTTAATAAGTAAAAGTGTCCGAGTGCAGTGTTTAGTCTTTCTATCTACAAAGGTTGCACTAGGCTGAGCTTGTGCACTGCTTTGAGGAACATTCCTGTTACAGCCTATCAGAGTGCTTGAAGTAACGGAGCAGGACAGTCCGGTTAACTGGAAAAGGTCAAACCTCAGGACCTGCATAATTAATAAGGGATCATGATCTGAGATTGCTTTTAAACAGAAACCAATGATCCAATAAAGGTCATACCACAGACCATTTCAATAGCTCTTGAAAGTTCTCCAGCCAATAATAGGACAGCAGAGAAAAAAAAAAAAAAAAACAACAGCCCAAAGAGGCAAGCCGGGCAGCCAGTTGGAAACAGCAGCTTTATCGGAATTGGAACTGCTGCCTTTTGTCCCCAGAGTTTCAGCGCAATCCCTCAGCTCTGAACCAGGGCAGTCAGGAGACCGCATTCATACAGCACCCTAACGGCTCCTTCTTTTTGCAGTGCTGTACGCATGATATACGCAGCAATGACAGGATGCCCAGATCCTTATTATCAGACCCAAAAAAAAAAAAACAAAAGACCAGACGGAAGGAGTGGCTGGGAATCATATGCGAGGTCCCCAAAAGGCAAAAGCCAAGACCAATTACTGAACCAATCCCCAAGAGAAATGCAACAATGCCATAGGAGATCATTCTGCTTCAAAATTGAAAAGATAAAAAGCTTTCAGTTTACAAATTATGCATCTGGTTTTATTGATTTTCTGTCTCCTAAAAGCCGGGGTGTTCCGCTTATCTTGCAAAAAGCTGTGTTGCTGCAGGTCTATCACTGCAAACAAGGCCAAGGGCGCACCCATTCATCAGCTGCTCTCAGCCTTCAACGACTTATCAGGTGTGCTGCTGGTTTGTTTGAACTGAAAATCTTCAACCTTGCGGCCCATTCAAATAAGACTGGGTTCTCCTGCCACTAACATTTACACACATAGCAAGCATCTCTAGCATTTCACACACGATTATTTAGACTAATTATATTTAGAACAAACACTTAATTCAACTGATTTTGAATTAATTCACCTCCAACAAGTGAAGCAGGTGAAAGGGTCCATGGTGTCATGCTAGTTTCACATGTTTGCATGGGGGAAAAAAGAATGACATGGATAATCAGAAGAGAGCTTTATCATTGTAGCCTGTTCTGTAAGGTGGAAAAAGGCAGGATGACATTCTGGGCTCATTGGAAATCAACAATGATACATTTTTTGAGTCCTTGCCTCCCAAGAAATAAGAATTGTTATTTTCCAACGCTGCAGGAGACAGGCAAAAGTTTTGAACCACTGGTCTCATTCGACTAATCCATCTTTTCCTAAAATTCATGCAGCTGTCACAAAGATTCCCACCATTCACTAATGCGGGCCTTATTTGGGATTTGTTTGCAGGTGGAAAAAATCTGTGCGCACTCAAGAGCACAAAAGTGAGTTTAAAAAACATGTAAATGTCATGTCGTATATCTGCAATGGGTTTTTTATTACTATCTCAGGAACAGATTAAGAAAAATCAGGATGATATTGGTCAAACCATGCCACTGCACTCTTGGTGAATTCATTCCACTCGTGATGGCAGAACTTTCTGTTGTGGCAGAATAATCCGTTTTGGCTTTACGCCATCTGCCGCAAACATCTAAATAAAAAAAAATCTGAATAGTAAATGCGCATTTATCATTTAACCCTCAGCCTGTTACTAGAAGGACTTTACAAAAGGTTGGATCTGGACCCTGGAGCATTGAAGTTTGCCTCAAGCATGTAAGGTCCCGTTTTGTGACTTCAAGGGATGGGATGGGCAAATGTGCAACTCAGCGATGCCCACAACAATGCACTTTAGGAAGAAAGGACAGGTTTGGGGAATGTGATGGATAGGTGGGGGTATGTTGTGCAGGAAAACAGGTATTAATCTGGACATCAGTTTGGCACATGCCACCTACTTCCAGTAGCAAAATACATCCCTTCACGGGCAACAGTACTCCTGCGGAAATGGGATGGCACCCACGGTTCGGGACCTGTTTTGTGAAACATGAACCGGGAGCTCAAACAGTGTCCACCCTGGCCAAACAAATTCTCAAATCCCATTTTCATGAGCATTTGTGGGATGTGCTGGTGAACAGCAAGTCCCCCAGTTCTGTAAGCAGTTCAACCGGCGAGGCTTTCCATGTCTCAATTCCAAATCAGTCAAAAGCGTTTTGGCAGCATGCTCAGGACCCAACCAGAATACTGTTGTAGATTCAAACTCTCAACACATAGGGATAGAGCAAAAAAATGTGGATCAGCTGGTGGCCCTGAGGAGTGGTTAGACAACCTGATAATATGCAGTCTATTATAGCAATTAGATGGAATATTGTTTAGCACATAACACCAGTGCAAGCTGTTTCAGAAAAAACTGATATGCGGTTTCATGCCACCATATTGTAGGTCTTAACAAGGGGACAATGGGCTAATAGTGACTAGACTTTGAGGGCAGTGATTATTTCTAAGCTCTCTACTGCATGGTCTGGCTTCTATTATGCTCAACACCAGAGGGAAACAAGAGGCAGCGGGGGCACCACGGATGAGCCTCCTGCTGAAATATTAAAGCCAACACACCCCTGACCCAACTGGGCGCTGTGGCACAGCAAGTGCATGATTCAACTAAACAGAGAGCAGGAGAGGGAGAGAGAGGGGGAGGGTGGTGGTGAGTACGCTGTTAGGGGCCTAGGAAGGCAGAAAAAAACAAGATAAAAAAGTTGACCTAGTATGCGAAAAAGGTTGGCATTTTCAAAAGCAAACAATGTTTAACCACTGACTATACAGAACAAAAGCCACATTAAGGCTCATCGTCAAATTTTGCCAGAAAAAAACATCGTAATGATCACCCAAGACTTGTTAAACCTTTTTGGAAGGTTGTGCGTCCCATACATCTTGGCAGTAGTAACACCCCATTTCAGAAAAAGTAACATCATACCTGCAGTAAAATATGGCGGTGGTAGTGTTGATGTAGTTGGGGGCTGGTTATCTGCTTCAGGACCTGGAGGACATGCTTGTTGATAAACAGAACCATGAATTCCGCTGTCTACCAAAGATCGATACTGACTTAGAATGGTCCGGCCATCTGCTTTGTGGGCCTAAAGCCTGAAAACGAACTTTGGGTTTCTACAGGCAGGACAATGAACCCCAAAACACACCAGCAAGTCCACCTCTGAATAGCTGAAGAAAAACAAAGTGAAGACCTTGGAGTGGCCTAAAATCCTCAAGAGATTGCTGTGGCATTGACCTTAAAAAGCCGGCTCATGCTTGAAAATCATCCAGTGTGGGCTGGAAATTACAACAATTCTGCCAAATCTAAGTGGGTCATAATTCATCCACAGCCAAGGTTGAAAGACTCACTGCAAGTTACCGCAAACGCTTGATTAAAGTTGGTTGCTGCTAACCGGTGGCCCAACCAGTTCTAGTTAGAGGCACAACACTTTTTCCACCAACAGGGCCATGTTGTAGGTTTGGATTTGTTTCTTAATACTAAAAACCCTTAATTTTAAAAAACTGCATTTATGTTTATTTGTGTTGTCTTTGGAACGAATACTTAAATTTTGTAAGAGACAAAACATGCAAAAAATATCAGTAAGAAAAATCATGAAGGGGGCAAACACTTTTTCACACCACTGTATATTAACCACTACATCTGTGAAAATTAATTTAGCCTACTCCTCCTCCTTTTATCTGTCATAACAGAGCTGCTTTCCTTATGCTGGTTAGGTGGATGTCCTTTGTGGTTGACCTTGCTAATACATATTGCGGACAACTGCCCTTTATCCATTTAAACCAGCTTTTGCCTCAAGCTAATGTGTCGCAGATCTCAAGCTTCCATTTGGATTTTAGTGGAATCACTTAAAGAACATAATTCTCACCTGGATAAAAGTTTGAAGAAATGTAAAGGCTTTTAAAGGCTTTGCTGCCAACGATATACACAACATTTAAGCAACAGTGAGGGAGAAAAGTGATGCACTGATACAAAAACAGTACTTATATCTAAATTTTAAACAGCCAATGTATCATTTAAACTGGGGCAAAATCAATAGTTATCATGCAAAGTGTATCATTAAATTATATAGAACAGTAAAACTGACAGGGTTCTGTAAACTACAGCCCTGACCAACATGAAAATTTGTGGGGCGGGCCTATACTGAGAATGATCTGGACCAAGTCTGGTCCAATACAGACCCAAATTCACATTCATCTCACCATCTGGCCCAATGTAAGATGTGAGTCACAATCACTTTATACAAACATACTGTGATCTTAATAAAATGTAAGACAGGGTTTCCATACAACATGTACATGTAAATTCCATTAAACATGTACATGTGACTGGGCAAAGTGGAATCTTGGGTTAATGGTTTTGATTATTAATCAAGTAATTTTTCGTAGTTTAGTTAAGTAGATTTTCTTAACTGGAGACTGAGACGCTGTTACATTGTTTTGTAATATGAATTAGTGAAAAATGTTCCACTTCATTTAGTATTAAAAGATAGGAAGGTTCTTTAATATGGCCCCAGGTCATCTTTCAAAACAGTTTATTGATGGTGCTGTGTAGCCATCCATGTTGCAGGAGAGCTTGTGAGCCAAGGCTGGCGGGGCTGAGTGTGTGCACAGTTTGGACAGGGTTGCACAGAGAGTGTTAGAAAGCAAGCACTGATGAAAGAGGTTATATATTTGTTGCAACGTAACTCAACATCAAACTGATGGCGATATAAATGTCTTGTCTTATATCTTGTTGCAAAATATATCAATATACTGCTGAGCCCAATTTTAAGGGTTTACATTTTTTGATAATGATATCTATGGAAATTAATTTTTATATGGCTTAATACCTGTATAACTTAAAATTAAGCATGTTTATAGGCTACATATGCTGCTGCTGTTGTTATTGTAAACCGGATGGTGTTTTTGTGTCAGATTCACCAGTTTCAACCAAGTAGAAGAATAGGTGAAAAAATATATATGATATATATGATACAGATATTTAATATCTAATTTCTTCTAGATAAGAATGAGATCAGAACAAGAGATAAAGCACCACTGCTCAGATAGTTCTACGAGCCAGTAATCTCACGTGATTTAGTAGAGTTTTAGTAGATCTCACACATACTTAAATTTTGCCCAGCAATGCCACCAGTTCTTTATTTCCCACTACATTCTCTTTTTTGAGCAATAAGCTTTCCCCGGTTTTGTCTGTATGCTCTCATCATTAGTAAACAGGGTTTCATAGTGGAACAACAGGTTTCACCCACTGTCAGGAACCTAGATTTTGAAACCAAAGTTAATACTTCTGCTTCTGCAGATACCAAAAAACACAGGTCATCAATATCTACTGTAAGCTGCTGAGTCTTCAAAGTATAGCACACTGTCTAAAAGTAGATCTCAGTCCACTTTCTTTGGCACATAAGGCTAAAATCAAACTTCAGCGGGATTGAATCTTAAATCAAACTGACAGCAGGCAAGCAAAGTACATTTACAATATCCCACAGTCCAACCAATACCACATGAACAGACTTCACTTGAGCTGCCAGCAATCCAAATTTTATGAGAAGGCTCTGTCTCCTTCATTGATTCTCGATGAGATGAAAAAAGGCAGACAGCCTAATAAACAATTTCTTCAACATCTTGCTCCACAGACAAGACAGACAAACATTTCCATATTGATGGGCTGCTGTCTTAAGTTCTTCTTTTGAAGATATAAGGGATCAACTGTGATCCAAGTATCATTCATTCCAAACAGCACACCTGGGCTAAGAGCACAGACAAAATCCCCAATATGCTGACAGAAACCAGTTTTTAATGTTATTCTGCAAGATATATTGATCACAACTTCAGAAAGTTAGCTTCGTGGTTTGAAGGTCTGCATTGCTCTAGGAGTGCAGATCCTGGATAGTGAATTTTGTACATTCTCATATCTTAGGAGAACATCTGAAAACATAAAACAGAAACTAAACTTAAATGAAGACAAACTGAGGCCAAAACCCTACAACACGAATAAATAGAAACCCCTCTCCCAATCAACATCAACCAGGACAACACATTGGTAGAAAATACACCGCTGGGTATCAAGAAAACTGACTGGGGTTAAGGACAAAGCTTGCATAAATCACAGGTGATTTTAGAAGGTGTGTAGCTAAAGTCTAAGGCAGGAACTGAAAACTACAGCAGATAAAGGCACCATGTCAGTGGACAATTTATGGGGGGTAATGTCTTCTTTAAAAACAGAGTAAAGCATTGGCTAAACTGGGCAGGGTAAATGAGGCTAAAGTCCAACAAAGGAGGGATAAAATGAACCACAGACCACTTGCAGACAAATACAATAATATTAACTATAATAATCATTTTGGTATTAAAAGGGAAAAACCGCCCACATAAGACCCAACAGTGAAAATAACACCTATGCACATTATGCAGTAATGCATGGAAATGTGACATGTCGTTTCCATGCTGGTGGGGGGGTGGGGGAGAAGGGGTTAGTAGAAAAAAGGAATCAAATAACGTGACCATAATGGCAATGCCACTCTGGCTACCTAATGGAGTTTCACCACTCTCCAATTTCTGGTCACCCCAGCCACACATTCACCACAGGGCTGTCCTCTACAAGTAGCCTAATTTTCCACACACCATGTTTTCACAAAATTAGGGTTGGGACGATAAGCATAGAATAAAAAGAAGGGGGGGGGGGGGAAGGGGAATTCAAATAGGAAATTATACTCATATTTACATGAATTTTAAAACCACAGATATGTCACAGCTATATTATTTAGTATAATCTAGGCAGTTTCCACTTTTACAGTGGGGACAACACGGACTGAAAGGCATTTGTCTTTCTGTCAGAGCTGACGAGTGTGCTTGGGTTTGGTTGGGCTTCAGCTTCAGCCTCGAAACTCTGAGTTTTAATAGGAGAATTGCAACTTAATGTGGATCTAGTTATCGTTTGTGTTCCCGCTTTTTTTTTATTTAAAAATGAAGGGGCATGTTGGACCTGAACTAGGCTTAGAAACCAAGTTACCAAGTACTGGGTGGCGCCTAAATTGCAATATGTGTTCAGGCACACAGAAGATAGTGTCATTTTCTGCTAGCCAGGTTTGTTAATCCAATACCAATAGTCGAACTCAAACAGGACTGGCATAGCAAAAATTACAGGATTGGAGCCATGAAACCTAAATACAAAGGGAAACAAAATAGAATACAATGAAATGTACATCTAACATCTGGATTTGAGTATAAAATCAGTATCTTATTTTTATCAATTTAAAGTCTTGTTTAAAATGTCTCAATAAAGAAAATCAACCACTCATTGACCAAAAAGAACAGTTCACCCAGCAGTAAGTGTTCAGATACTGCAGAGCTATGGGAAGGGAAGATAAAGGTTACCAGGAACAATAAATAGATAAAGTTCAGACTGATAGGACATATTTATTGAGCTACACTACAGAAGAAGTGGCTATTGGTATGGCGTCAGGGCCGCCATGTTTGCTAATGCAAACATGCAGATGTCTCTGCATAGAGTTGCAGAGGTCTCTAATGGTGTACTGAGATACTCCATTTCATGCAGCTGAATATTTCTCACAGTTCCGCAGGACCTTCGCAGTAGGGGCCGGGTGGAATGACAGCCTTCGGACATGTGGAACGTACAACAAGCCATAATCGTGAGTCGTACTACAGTGCATGCCACCAGG
>JAMWET010002143.1:0-20000 GCA_024036415.1 Prochilodus magdalenae
ATCACCCCCCTGCATTTCACTGTAGTGTATTACGTCGTCAATGCCTGTGGGTCTATCGCTCCCTGCACTTCCTGTGTGGTATTGCAGTCGTCAGAAAATATATTCTTCTGACAGCTGCAGTAATATATATTTTTATATATATTGTATATATATATAATATAAAATCTTTGTAATTACACTATAGTAATCCTATTAAAAACCATAAATTAATAGAACATATCAGTGTCAGAACCAATTAGCGCAGTCATTAACTGCCAGACCGGTACAGCAGGTGAATCAGGTGCCGTCCTCAGAGGAATTTGCATTGTGCCAGGGCGGGCCTCCTCCTGTCCAGTTGTCCCTCTGAGAGGTTGAGCTGTGAGAGGTGCTCATATTAAGTCGCTTGGAGGGGTCTGCCCGACAGAACCAAATAGAATTTTAATGTAGGGGCTGAAAACTGCAGTGACGATGTAGATTGACAGGATGCTTGAGGTAGCTGAGTACTTCGGGGTTTCGTGTCCGTGGCGCCTCCTTCCCCTGGACGGTGGTGTGGGTCATACCAGATTGAGTCGGTTCCCCTTCTGAATAGAGCCCCTGCTGGTGTACTGGAAGACTGAATAAGGTGACTGCTTCAGTGAGGGAGTGGACACGCGCCGGCAGGTTTCTCATTGTGTGGAGTGGCTCTATTGCTTTGTGGAACACTGCAATGAAAGCCTTGTAAGTCGGGCGTATAGGAGACCACGTTAGGTCCAAAAGAGATAGAAAAGATTAAAGAGTGAGATAAAAATAGACACATCTCCCAAAAATGAATCCATTAGACCGTACGAAAGGTTTTCTTAGTGAAAGTCAAAACCTCTGTCAATCACCCAAACCTGGATCAGTTCTCCATTTAGTCACCCCTACCTAGCTAGATCACTAAAGGTACCACTGTTAAGACACTCTGACAAGGAGCCTGGTAACCATGGGGCACTGAAGTGAGCTTAACTAGGACCAAACACAAGTCCCTTTAAATATAAAAATAGATTATTACATCTTATAATATGGTCAAGTCAGCATATCATGAAGATTCCCACCCAGGCTTTCACTGCTGGATCAGCAGTATACAAAGCATAAAAAGCCATGATGCAGCCTTCTTCATACAGCAGCTCTGAGCACCATCAAGGTTTCCCCAGTCTTTTTTCTTTTAGTGCAGGACATTCCACGATATATGACTTTCAGTGGGAAAATCGCGCGGCGTGCTATCAGGTGGTGGACCAGTAGCTGCAAGTAAATGTAATTCGTTACTGGTACTCTAATGCCTCGATAATAACAGAGTCTAATATCTGACTGACCTACTCCCCCCATCACTGTCAACAACGAAACAAGTTCTAGGATTCTTAGCATCCATGGAAATGCTCCAGGTTCAGGCCTGGGACTACATGGGTTATGTGCAAGCACTGCACTGACAATCACACATCAAAGCAGATCAACAGATCAAACAGGCTGCTTCCCTGACTTTTTGCGCGTAAATAGACACAATATAGAAAATATCGTAACACGAATAGCACTTACCTACCTTTAGCGTACATACTTTATCCCTACTGTTACTCTGCCATACTTAAGCTACATCTGAAGAGTACATACTTTAGTATTGTTTCCTCTCTCATACTTTAAGTACATCTTAATGACGCTACATCCTTTAGTACTCGTTACTCTCATAGCACTTAGAGCTACATCTGAAAGAGTACATATCCTTACAGTATTGTTACTACTCCCGATACTTAAGCTACAATACTTAAGGCTACGTACGTAGACTGAGCCGCCTAAATCTCTATACTTAAGTACATCATTAAGGTAACGTCACTTTAGTACTGGTACTTTCTCTATAATTAAGTACATCTGAAGGTAACATGCTATTAGTACTGTGTACATTTATTCCATACTTAAGTACTATCTGAAAGGTAAATATTTTAGTACTGTTTACAAAAAAAATTAAAACCTCGATACTTAAGTACATCTGGAGGTACATACTTTGGTACTGTTACTCTCCATACTTTAAGTACATCTGAAGGGACATACTTTTAGTACTGTTACTGTCAATACTTAAGTACATCTGAAGGTAGCATAGCTTTAGTTGTACTGTATGTTGACTCTCCATACTTAAGTACATCTGAAGGTACAATAACTTGATAGTGTACTGTTACTCTCAATACTTAAATGTTACAATATAGAATAGGTACTAGACGGTACTTTTTAGTACTGCCGTACTCTCCAATACTTAAGTACATCTGAAGGTACATACTTTAGTAACTGTTAACTCTGGCCATACTTAAGCTACATCCTGAAGGTACATACTTTAGTACTGGTACTCTCCATACTTAAGTACATCTGAAGGTACATACTTTAGTACTGTTTACTCACAGATGCCACGGAGGACTAAAGGGGAGGAGCTGCTCACTGACTCTAGTCTGGAGGATGAGATTTACTTTGGGGATCTACTTTTAACTCATTTAGTATGGTTGGGTTGTGTACGTTTCGTACACTCACTGGGGAGTGTAATATATTGTAGTTTCCCATCAGCATAGATATGAAAATTGGTTTGATGCTATTATTTTAGCAGGACTTTAAATGGTCTCTATTTTATTAGTTTTTGCAAGAGCCTTAATGTTGCGACTGTGGACTGCAACTGCCAAGGCTAGCGTAGGCTAACTGTCCTAGCTGAGGACCACCGGACCTGGGTGTGCTTTTTTTTTTTTTTTAGTGACCATAGGGACCTTGGCTCTGATTGTAAGTATTAATCACAGCAGGCTATCTATAGATCAGTGTAGTGCACTGTTTTACCTTAAGTGAGTGTACGTGTGTAGGTAAATGGGGTGGGGGGGTTTTATGTGATGCAGATCTTTAATAATAATAGTAGAGCTAGAGAGCTGCTCTTTGCGTGCAACGGTGAACGGTAGAGCTCTATCCGCGGCCAGCGTGAATGATTTTCAGCGTCATTTCGTCTTGTCGCCTCTTGGGCTTCGCCTCATGCCAACCTGAGAAACACAAAAATATGAATCCCATCATGTGAGTCACATGTAGTAATACGTGAGTACATGTTCTACAGTGGTGTATGGCCATTTTCTCATTCCTTGACTTTTCATGACATCACTACTGAGCCATTTAAGATTAACGATATCAACTTTTCTGATATTACTTAGCAGTAGAAAATAGCCAACAGCATGAGTATATATGCGTTAGTCTAGAATTCAAAACTTTTGATGCCTTGAAGGTGGGGATCATCAGTTTTTGATGGGAAGGTTGATAGAGGTTAGGTGTTTTGGAACTCTGCCAAGCCCCAAAACATGTCCTAAAGATATGGATGGTAAGTTTTAACTTGTGATCCAGTTTTACAAATATGAACCTGGTCGATGGCCTGGTTGGGACCACACGTTCCTTATGAGCTTCTGATCATTACTCAGATGAAAGCGTAACCTGGAGCTGGGGAGTTTTAATTTTGTGGAGTGTAGGCAGAATTATGGATATGGGTACCATCTACAGTATTCTTTCACCTTGTTTTGGATGTATGTGTGCCTGTTGCTCGGTTGGTGTGTTCCAGCTGTGTCCACGCACAGCTGCATTCTCTTTAGGAAGCTTCCCTCAGCTAGCGGACGAGAGCCTGTTCAGCATTTCGTCTTCCTTAGTTCCCTTTTAGCTCAATCTGACATGCGTTTCTTGCTGAATTCTCAGCTTCCATCCTGCAAACAGGAACAAACATTACAGCCTGCTGTTACCAAGGATATAGCTACGATTTAGGGTTTAGTTGTATACCTCCTAAGCTCTAAATGTAGGTAGTTGTGTGTATACCACTAGAGATCCTGTTCCTACGTATTTCAATCATTAGGTCCGAGTGTATAAACTCTGAAGTCTCTAACTGTAAGGTACTGTTGTATGACTGAGTGTCTGTTCTACGTTTTTTCTCATGATTATTGTCGAGTGGTTATAACTCCTAAGCTTCCTAATGTAGGGTACTGTGGTATACACTGAGTCCTGTTTTTCTTGGTTTGAATGGTAAGCGTGGATTAAGTGTTTTTAGTTATTCTCAAAGGTCTATTGTCTTAGATATCGCCTGGGGTGTGTCCTGGTCATCCAGGAAAGGCGATTTACACCGACAAGCAAATTAACACCAATTGCAAAGTTGTTCTGAATAGAGCTTCGACGCTGTTAATCAAGCGTAGGCTGTTTTCTAGTTAAAACATGGTAGTTATCTGTGAGCTAGCTGAGCATTATCTTCTCTATGATAAGGTGGGGTGTGGGTGGAAGGCTGGAGGTGAAAAAAAACATGATTTAAATTTTGTGCTGAATATTACAGGAAAATGGTATTTTAGTCTTCAAAATTCATAGTGGAACTGTGCGTAAAATATGAACCAGAGCGACATGAAAAGACAGTTTTGGATTTGAGCTTGACCACGTGACAGGAAGGCAATTCACTGTGCTTCAACACAAAATTAACACCAAAGACAAACAGAGTGGGGCTTAATCCTTCTGCAAAAAATGTGAATCTGACCTTGCAGTGCTTCTCCAGGGTCAGGCCTCTCGTGATTGACCCCCTGGCCTCAGGAGCTTGGTCCTCCAGTCCTGCCTGCGTCACTGAGAAGTTAATGAAAAGGTGTGATCTGGGCCTGCAGCTCCGGGGGAAGTGAGGTTTGGCAAGTTTGGGTGTGCAGAAGGAGCCGGAAACTGGCTGTTATAACTTCGCACTCCTTCCCGCCCAATCCTGATGCGACCTGCAAGCAGTTTGGTAGAGTACACAGTTTGCAGCTCTGATGACCACAACAAACTGACACGTATCGCAAATGCATGTAGCCAGCAACATAACAACAAACCAGGAAATTTAGTCCTCGCCAGTGGATCTGTGGAATTTGGTTTGGTATATATAGGTTTGACAATCACGGACCCATCCGTCAAGATCACGATTTCACGCTCGAGAGCTGTTGCATGTGAAATAGGGCAAGGTTATGGGTCCTTACATCTCGTACCTGACTGGACCCAACATCCACCATTACATGGACACTCAGTGAGCAGTGGTGGTCCTCCATGATGCATCCTTGTTAGAGGCAAGGCACCATTGGCGGACGGCTGCCACCACGCAGGAACCACATTAACACAGTACCGTTACCGACAGCGACTGTCCTTAACACACCACGTTCACCGGGGTCAACCAAAGGACTGCCCAGTGGTGTCGTACCAGACTGTCATGGAGGGACTCAGAATAGCAGCGGGTCATCTTCAGTGACGAGTTCCCGCTTTAGTCTTGGTGGAAGACGCCCATCTGTAATACCAATGTGGTGAGGCAAACCGGTGGTCAGTACAGGACAGAGATGTTAAGCGGACCGTCCTTGCCTATGAACCGATCCTGTTATCAAATGTCACGTGTCCAGAAGGCCCCTGGTGTCTTCCCTTCCAAAATCGCATTGCAGTCTGACACTGTGTAATAATACACACATATACGTGTTTAAATTAAGCTTAAATTAAAGCTGTTCATTTTGGTGTTTTGAGGCTGTAGCCGTCCTGCAAACAGTTATGCCAAAAGTGCCACTTTTTCATACGTAACCCACGAAGAAATCGAGCGACATGCCCGTACGCCGCAACAGTGAGAACATCATAGGGGGCGGAGGGGGGTTGTTGTGCACGATGGCGAGAAACAGCATCATTGGAATCATAATTTAAACCGATGTAACACATCCAATGAGGCTTTTACCTCCCCTTCCCTTACTGGGTGGAATGGATTGGACAGTTTTGGAGTGCAGTCATCGCTAAAACGGGAGCCTTACTAACTGCCTAGCATTTAGAGTGTGCCGACCTATGGTCCGCTGGTAGGCAAAGCATGGTCACACCTGACCTTGTTATAAACATGAAAATGCAAAGACATCGTGTTTTTGACAGACGGATGTGAGCTCAATGGCACACACTATATGGTTAGGCGAGTGAACTTTGTAGTCGAGAGGCATCCAAAACATACGACCAATAGACATCCTTCCAGGTACTTCCTCCGGACCGAGAACAGGGAACTAAAACTGGCATGTGTGGCCGTCCTAGTTTCATGCTAGCCGTCTTTCCACCTCTACTAAGCTAACAACCTTAGCTTACACGCTAATAAGATCCAAACACCCCGGTACAGGTTAAACTGTTTTGTTCCTGGTACAAGTAAAACCCTGAGGAAAACTTATAACAGCGAGCAGCAAGTGCACTGAAACAGTGTGGGAGTGACAGAAAGCGTAAATCTAACCTTTCTGTAGTATTTAACAGCTAACTGCTAGGCTAGGCCTAATGCCAGTGTAAACACAGCACACGAAACTGATGCTTAAAATCGCCATTTAAAGGGTAAAGACTTTATATCTGAGTCGCAATAGAATTGCCCTGTGGGTGCTTTGAGCGGTTTCCCCCTTCTTAAGGACATTGTTTGAACGCACTACTAAAACCCCAGTTTGGTGCTGCACCTGTAGCTGGCTAACTCTGTTAAAATTAGAGGAGCACAGGCTGGGGTTTTATTAGCTGCTCAACAATGGTGTTGCTATAGAGGATTGAAGAATATGAGATGAAACCGTTTTGGGCATGACAGACGGAATCAAATGAGTTGGTATGTGTAGGGACTAGCCTGTTAGCAGCTAGCTACTCTCTTGTGGTAGCTTCCTTTTATATTTCCAGTCCGGATTTGGCAGCACAGCAAGATGGAAGGAAGAGACTAACAGCTCTCATGAGTCCGCACCAGTGCTGACCGGCCCAGTACGACCCTGAGAAACATTGGCTCCATGTTGGACAGGAGAACCTGCGCATTAAAATAGGCCTTATTAAAAATCTTCCCATCAAATGTATTTACTAAAGGAAACGTGGGAACATTCCCAGTGGATTTTGAATACGTACGATTAACGAAAGTCCGCCGTCCGGTACCCTTAAACACCCTCGTACCTGGCCGGCTTGAACCCACACCGCATGTTCACGTCTGACTCTAGCTTTATTCCTGTGGTTGACCTGCGCCGCCTCTTTAACCGTGATTCAATCACGCCCGGCCGTGTGGCCGGGATGAATCCTGGTACAGCTCGGCGGATGAGTAGTTCCTTAATAATTGGAAATGTTGCAGAGTGTGAATTAATGAATACTAATTATTCCTTCATGTCCTGACGGAGGAGCACGAGCCAATCACAGCTAGGGACTTTAATTTGGTGGAGTAATGGGTTTCTATCAATAGTAATTATTCCGTCTTGTGAAGATATAGAGTTACGGTGAGCCCAGCTCTTGGTGGAGGAGCTCCGGCGTTCGGCCCGGTGCCGGCTTGGCCTGACAGGCGTGGGGGGGTGGTAATTAGGGGAAAAAAAAAAAAACAAAAAAAATGAAAGCCACCGGTCTAGCAGCCAGACCAGATTTTAATTGAAATGCAGATTGGGATAAATATTGGACTGCTGGGGAATAATGATCTTCCAGCGTTTATTTACTGCTTGCGGTGCCCTACAGACTACATTCTCACCGGGGGGGGGGGGGGGGGATTTCTATTTGGGTCCAATTACAGCGCTGGTGGAGCGCAGATACACAGCTCCCTGTAAACGGGGATGCTGTATGCTGCTCTGGTTTTTCTGGATGGGATGATATTTTGGATTATTCAATACTCGTCAAACAGAATAAACATTAACTAGTCAGCACACACACCACACACACACACCACACACCACAGTCAGCACACACAGCACCGTCAGCACACACACACACACACACACACACACACACACACCACAGTCAGCACAAACACACACACCACAGTCAGCACACACACACCACAGTCAGCACACACACACACACCACAGTCAGCACACACACACACACACCACCGTCAGCACACACACCACAGTCATCACACACACCACCGTCAGCACACACACACACCACGGTCAGCACACACACACACCACAGTCAGCACAAACACACACACCACAGTCAGCACACACACACCACCGTCAGCACACACACCACCGTCAGCACACACACACACCACGGTCAGCACACACACCACCGTTAGCACACACACCACTGTCAGCACACACACCGTCAGCACACACACACCACCGTCCAGTCACACAACACACACCATCACAACACACACACAAGCACATGGTCGCACACACACACACCACGGTCAGCACACACACACACCACGGTTAGCACACACACCACGATCAGCACACACACCACCGCAGTCAGCACACACACACACCATGGTCAGCACACACACACACCACGGTCAGCACACACACACACCACGGTTAGCACACACACCACGATCAGCACACACACCACCGCAGTCAGCACACACACACACACCACAGTCAGCACACACACCACCGTCAGCACACACACACACCATGGTTAGCACACACACACCACGGTCAGCACACACACACACACACCACGGTCAGCACACACACACACACACACCACGGTCAGCACACACGCACACAGACCACAGTCAGCACACACACCACCATCTGCACACACACCACACACCACCGTCAGCACCCACCCACTGCAGTCAGCACACACACCACCGCAGTCAGCACACACACCACCGTCAGCACACACACACACACACACACCGCAGTCAGCACACCCACCAACGTCAGCACACACACACACCACAGTCAACACACCACACCACAGTCAGCACACCACACCACAGTCAGCACACACACCTCACAATCTTTTTCACACATGCCAGGTAGTGTTGATCATTTCTGAGTCAATAAATAGAATTAATAATATTTCATTTGACCATTTACACAGCACCATATACTAGATACACTTCACAGTAACTAAAATTAAACTTCTCCTCGTCTACTTACAGACAGAAACAATAGTAATATGGATCTGCACTTTCCATTTCTTAAATTGTTTCAGAAGCTACAGGTTAAAAATAACCCACATTAAAGCACAGTGCGCTTTTGTTATTGCTGTTTGAGGCTCGGCATTGTCCTGTCACTGCTGTGGCCGAATCAGCACATATATACTTCATAAGGCTTTATTCTGACAGCACCTGCTGCCTCAGCTCAGAGGGTGTTTCAGAAAAGACCTGCTGTCCCGCCTTGCAACCGCCGCTCTCCGACTAAAACCTGTCTGTCTGTCCGCTTTCTGTCCCGGGGGTCCCTTCAAGTGTAAAGGGCGCTGATCAGTCACTAAAACAATCAGAATAGCTGCTACATTTCAGCTCGGCACACAAGATATGAGCAACAAACGCGCATCTATCACCCGCCCTGAAAGCAAAATCAATACATCTGCCTCCAGCTGATTCAAGAGAAATCGCAGCGCCAATTCTCTACACTTTTAAACAGTACAAGCGATCATATTGTACGAATCTCACAGCTGAACGATCGACCTGGGGCTGTTTAACACTTTCCCCACCAACAGAACTTCCTGGCAAAATTGTCTCTGATGGGGCTGCAAATGCTTTTTTAGGGAAAACAATGAAGCGGTTTCAAAGACGTTGGTGCCCAGCACCGGAGTTTAAACACTGGAAGTATTCCACCCGCATATTTACAAGACTCCTGATCTTAATCCCAATATATAAATAAAACTATACCCTAACCCCCTAACCCTAACCCCTACAATTTACAACTAAACCCTAACCCCTACATTTCCAAACCCTAACCCCTACATTTACACCTAAACCTAACCCCTACATTTACACTAACCCCCTAACCCCTACATTTACACTAAACCCCCTAACCCCTACATTTACACAAACCTCCGAACCGCCTACATTTACATTAAACCCTAAACCCTACATTACACTAAACCCCCTAACCCCAACATTTACACTAACCACCTAAACCCAACATTTACACTAAACCCCCTAACCCATGCATTTACACTAAACAGCCCTAACCCCTACATTTTACACTAAACCCTAACCCCTACTTTTCACTAAACCCTAACCCGAATTACACTAAACCCTAACCCCTACATTTACACTAAACCAGCCTAACCCCTACATTTACACTAAACCCCCTAACCCCAACATTTACACTAAACCCTAACCCCTACCTTTACACTAAAAACCCCCTAACCCCAACATTTACACTAAACACCCTAACCCCTACATTTACACTTAACCCTAACCCCTACATTTACACTAAACCCCCTAACCCCAACTTTTACACTAACCCCTAACCCTTATATTTACACTAAACCCTAACCCCAACATTTACACTAAAACCTAACCCCTACATTTACACTAAACCCCCTAACCCCAACATTTACACTAAACCCCTTACTAACCCCTACAATTTACACTAACCCCCTAACCCCTACATTTACACTAAACCACTAACCCCTACATGTTACACTAAACCCCCTAACCCCCTACATTCACCCTAAACGCCCTAATCCCCCACGATTTACACTAAAACCCCCAACCCCTACATTTACACTAAACCCCCTAACCCCTACATTTTACACTAAACCACTAACCCCTACATTTACTAAACTCTGTAAACCCCTAATTTACACTAAACCCCCAAACCCCTACATTTTACACTAAACCCCCCCCAACCCCTACATTTACCACTAAACCCTAACCCCTACATTTACAATAAAACCCTACCCCCTACATTTACACTAAACCCCCTAACCCCTACATTTACACTAAACCACTAACCCCTACATTTACACTAAACCCCCTAACCCCTACATTTATACTATTTTATTTTTTTGTATATTTGTCTGTTAAGGTTTATTGTCAGATTTAATAGAATTTATGACATTAAAATTAGAACAAAGTTGCATTCCACAGATATTTAGCTGGCTGAAGGTGTGCAGTCCTTGCCTTCCTCTGCTCGTTGTGGTTGTCCTGTGTCAGTAGAATGCTTCCAGGACGTGCTATCAACATCTCTCTTCACGTTCTCAACAGTCACATCACCACCAAAGAGCCAGCCGCTGTCCTCATATCAACATCCACATATACTGAAAAAAACCATATAGTTGTCAATCAAAACCGTCTGACACTCCTGCATTCCTGTGGTGTTAGGGACCTCAACCCTGTCCCATCAGAATCTAAACAGTATGTAAAAAGTGTTTCACGTAGTTGTAAATTTTTCGATTAATTTGTTTGGAACTTTGGCCACCTGTATGAAATGCCTCCAATTGTAACAAGGAAAAAACTCAAGAGAGTCCAGAGTCTGTTCACAGTGGTGGTGAAGTTACCCCACCCTCTAAAAGCTCCCTCCCACAGTGAAGATCCTACATGAGGTGGTTCTGAATACGCTGGCCTGATGGCTGAGAACGAGGTTTATGATAGTGTGGAGAAGATCTCCAGCCTTAAACTACATTCCATGGTGGATGGGAGTACTGCCTGCAGAGGCGCATTATGTGAGTCAAATTAGTCCCCACAAAGGGAAACTTAGTAATTCCTTACAGGTTTTCCAGATTTCATTCATCATCAACCATTCCATATACACTCAGAGACATTGTCCTGGAAGAAGTGTAGTTCTCAAAAAAAATGGATGGTGTGATGTGAAGAATAAAGTGTCTATTATATATGTCGTTGTTAGACTATGGAGACCCCCTAGTTCCCATGGCACCACACCAGAAGGGCCACTCTAAGTTTTCTCTCATGATCAACTGACTACTGAATGACTCTTTTTTAAAAATACGCCCCTAATAGCGTAAATTGAAAACTGGTGGAGTCCCTACCTTCAATAAACAAACAATGTTAAAGTGTGGCCTGTTAGGTGCGGGTGCCAAAAAGCCCCCTCCTTCTCAAACCTTATGTATCTGATGCATGTAGCAACTCATGGAGCCCCACCCAGCCAACCAGGTACATACAGGTTACGAAGCCACTTGCCGGTCTGTTGCTGGGGGTCCACCAGCAGGGGGGCAGCGCGTGGCTGTGGGTTCAGGATGGGCAGCGTTCTCCTCCACAGACAGGCCTATCTGCCGGCAGGTCCCTGGTTGTGCCCAGGCTGCCACGCTGGCCTGGTCAGCCAACAGCATGACGGGGTCCAGGCCTTCTCTGTCAGCAGGGACGGGGGGCTGGAGGTGTGAGGAAAACACACAGTGATGCTATCACATCAATGCTCCACTGATTTTTCAAACTTTCAGTCCATACGCGCGCTAATATGTGGGGTTTTCCAATATACGAGAGGACAAATTAATAATGCCCCTCGGACTGTGCAGCATATGTATCTAAAGATCTAATGCTGTACACTGTGAAATTAATTTTTGACGATGGCTAAAAAACACGTGGGAAAGTGCAGAGTTTTTTAAACTACTTTAATTTACAGCACATCTGTGTGTTGACGTGTAAAATAAAGGATGTGTTGTTTTATAATGGACGTTTGATGAGAAGTTTTCTGCCTGTGTTTTAAAACTGTACTTGTTTTTTGTTTCCTCTTTCACATCATATGAAATATCACATGATGATCCAACCCTTGTCGAATCACAGGGCTGTAACATCCGAATTTTACAACACAGGTATGCAATTAATAATAAAATAACTGAATAGTGGTAATTAAAAAGTACAGCTAAAAGACAACGGCTGCAGGATTCTGAGAGTTAATGATGACTGTTTATAATAAATGGTAAAAACCTACATAATTAATAACCAAACTGAACCTCTTCAAACACAACTGTTTACAATGTACACTTATTTATAGGTAAACTACACATTCAATTACAGGTTGTCTGGTTCATGTTTATGTGGGTGGTGTGAAGCATCAACAGAGTCGCTTTCTTCAAGAATATACGGGAGAAGATATATATCGGAGCTCTGCAAATGGAAGTCAATAAACATATCAGAGTAATATTTATATTATACAGCCTTTAAATTAGGTTATTCAAAATGTGTGTATACGCGAATATATATTTAAATTAATTTGATAGAAGCTGTTTTAAGCATGTATATAAAATGGATATCAGATGTACCTAACTGCATAGTTAGGAGTGTTAAGTAATAAGCTGACAATAATTGTAAAAGTCAGGAAATCTATTTTAGCTACTCCATAAAACATGTACTCCATAAAATTCAGTTATATTTAGTTAAAAAAAAGTTTTTAGGACTGTAAATTAATAAATAAAATAAATATGATAATAAAGACCTAGTACTACAATAAAAAACAGCCTAAACTATATTAAATAAAGACCTATAACTATACTAAACACAGGCCTATAACTATACTAAACACAGACCTATAACTATACTAAACAAAGACCTATAACTACACTAAACACAGATCTATAACTATACTTAACACAGAACTGTAACTATACTAAACACAGACCTATAACTATACTAAACACAGACCTATAACTATACTACATACAGATCTATAACTATACTAAACACAGACCTATAACTATACTAAACACAAACCTATAACTATACTAAACACAGGCCTATAACTATAATAAACACAGACCCATAACTATACTAAACACAGACCTATAACTATACTAAACACAGACCTATAACTACACTAAACACAGATCTATAACTATACTTAACACAGAACTGTAACTATACTAAACACAGACCTATAACTATACTAAACACAGACCTATAACTACACTAAACACAGACCTATAACTATACTAAACACAGACTTATAACTATACTAAACACAGACCTATAACTATACTAAACACAGACCTATAACTATACTAAACAGAGACCTATAACTATACTAAACAGAGACCTATAACTATACTAAACACAGACCTGTAACTATACTAAACACAGACCTGTAACTATACTAAACACAAACCTATAACTATACTAAACAGAGACCTATAACTATACTAAACACAGACCTATAAATATACTAAACACAGACCTATAACTATACTAAACACAGACCTATAACTATACTAAACAGAGACCTATAACTATACTAAACACAGACCTGTAACTATACTAAACAGACCGGTAACTATACTAAACACAAACCTATAACTATACTAAACAGAGACCTATAAATATACTAAACACAGACCTATAACTATACTAAACACAAAACCTATAAACTATATACTAAACCACAGACCTATAACTATACTAAACACAGATCTATAACTATACTAAACACAGAACCTATAACTATACTAAAAACACAGACCTGTAACTATACTAAACACAAACCTATAACTATACTAAACACAAACCTATAACTATACTAACACACAGACCTATAACTATACTAAACAGAGACCTATACTACACTAAACACAGACCTATAACTATATTACTGAAAACACAGACTTATAACTATACTAAACACAGACCTATAACTATACTAAACACAGACCTATAACTATACTAAACACAGATCTATAACTATACTAAACACAGACCTATAACTATACTAAACACAGACCTGTAACTATACTAAACACAAACCTATAACTATACTAAACACAAACCTATAACTATACTAAACACAGACCTATAACTATACTAAAAACACCAAACCTATAACTATACTAAAAACAGAGACCTATAACTACACTAAAACACAGACCTATAACTATACTAAACACAGACTTATAACTATACTAACACAAAACCTATAAACTATACTAAAACACAGACCTATAACTATACTAAACACAGATCTATAACTATACTAAACACAGACCTATAACTATACTAAACACAGACCTGTAACTATACTAAACACAAACCTATAACTATACTAAACACAAACCTATAACTATACTAAACACAGACCTATAACTATACTAAACACAGACCTATAACTATACTAAACAGAGACCTATAACTATACTAAACAGAGACCTATAACTACACTAAACACAGACCTATAACTATACTAAACACAGACTTATAACTATACTAAACACAGACCTATAACTATACTAAACACAGACCTATAACTATACTAAACAGAGACCTATAACTATACTAAACAGAGACCTATAACTATACTAAACACAGACCTGTAACTATACTAAACACAGACCTGTAACTATACTAAACACAGGCCTATAACTATACTAAACACAGACCTGTAACTATACTAAACACAGACCTGTAACTATACTAAACACAGATCTATAACTATACTAAACACAGACCTGTAACTATACTAAACACAGACCTATAACTATACTAAACACAGACCTGTAACTATACTAAACACAGACCTGTAACTATACTAAACACAAACCTATAACTATACTAAACAGAGACCTATAACTATACTAAACACAGACCTATAAATATACTAAACACAGACCTATAACTATACTAAACACAGACCTATAACTATACTAAACAGAGACCTATAACTATACTAAACACAGACCTGTAACTATACTAAACAGACCGGTAACTATACTAAACACAAACCTATAACTATACTAAACAGAGACCTATAAATATACTAAACACAGACCTATAACTATACTAAACACAAACCTATAACTATACTAAACACAGACCTATAACTATACTAAACACAGATCTATAACTATACTAAACACAGACCTATAACTATACTAAACACAGACCTGTAACTATACTAAACACAAACCTATAACTATACTAAACACAAACCTATAACTATACTAAACACAGACCTATAACTATACTAAACACAAACCTATAACTATACTAAACAGAGACCTATAACTACACTAAACACAGACCTATAACTATACTAAACACAGACTTATAACTATACTAAACACAGACCTATAACTATACTAAACACAGACCTATAACTATACTAAACACAGATCTATAACTATACTAAACACAGACCTATAACTATACTAAACACAGACCTGTAACTATACTAAACACAAACCTATAACTATACTAAACACAAACCTATAACTATACTAAACACAGACCTATAACTATACTAAACACAAACCTATAACTATACTAAACAGAGACCTATAACTACACTAAACACAGACCTATAACTATACTAAACACAGACTTATAACTATACTAAACACAGACCTATAACTATACTAAACACAGACTTATAACTATACTAAACACAAACCTATAACTATACTAAACACAGACCTATAACTATACTAAACACAGATCTATAACTATACTAAACACAGACCTATAACTATACTAAACACAGACCTGTAACTATACTAAACACAAACCTATAACTATACTAAACACAGACCTATAACTATACTAAACACAAACCTATAACTATACTAAACAGAGACCTATAACTACACTAAACACAGACCTATAACTATACTAAACACAGACTTATAACTATACTAAACACAGACCTATAACTATACTAAACACAGACCTATAACTATACTAAACAGAGACCTATAACTACACTAAACACAGACCTATAACTATACTAAACACAGACCTATAACTATACTAAACACAGATCTGTAACTATACTAAACACAAACCTATAACTATACTAAACACAGACCTATAACTATACTAAACAGAGACCTGTAAATATACTAAACACAGACCTATAACTATACTAAACACAGACCTATAACTATACTAAACACAGACCTATAACTATACTAAACAGAGACCTATAACTATACTAAACACAGACCTATAACTATACTAAACACAGACCTATAACTATACTAAACACAGACCTGTAACTATACTAAACACAAACCTATAACTATACTAAACACAGACCTGTAACTATACTAAACACAAACCTATAACTATACTAAACACAGACCTATAACTATACTAAACAGAGACCTGTAAATATACTAAACACAGACCTATAACTATACTAGACACAGACCTATAACTATACTAAACAGAGACCTATAACTATACTAAACACAGACCTATAACTATACTAAACACAGACCTATAACTATACTAAACACAGACCTATAACTATACTAAACACAGACCTATAACTATACTAAACACAGACCTATAACTATACTAAACAGAGACCTATAACTATACTAAACACAGACCTATAACTATACTAAACACAGACCTGTAACTATACTAAACACAAACCTATAACTATACTAAACAGAGACCTATAACTATACTAAACACAGACCTGTAACTATACTAAACACAGATCTATAACTATACTAAACACAGACCTTTAACTATACTAAACACAGACCTGTAACTATACTAAACACAAACCTATAACTATACTAAACACAGACCTATAACTATACTAAACACAGACCTATAACTATACTAAACAGAGACCTATAACTATACTAAACACAGACCTATAACTATACTAAACACAGACCTATAACTATACTAAACACAGATCTATAACTATACTAAACACAGACCTGTAACTATACTAAACACAAACCTATAACTATACTAAACAGAGACCTATAACTATACTAAACACAGACCTGTAACTATACTAAACACAGATCTATAACTATACTAAACACAGACCTTTAACTATACTAAACACAGACCTATAACTATACTAAACACAGACCTGTAAATATACTAAACATACCCTATGTAAACACCTGAATCTACTATGGCAGACAGGATCTTACTAACAGTCTTCTCCAATAACACTGAGAGATAAACATACACATCCGCTGCAACATCCATATTCAAACTAACACTGTAACTGAGTATTAAACACAGTATAGAAAAGTGAAGCCACTGGAGCTAACTTAACATTATCAAACCTACTGGGAGATTCCTGGTGCTACTGATACCGACACCTGTACTCCAATGCAGAGAGCAATCGATCAGTGTTAATGAGGCAGTAACATACACTCAGCTGTTTGAGGAAGGGCTTCCATGTGTGCTCCAGAAGCTGCTGCCGGTAGTGCAGTGAGAAATATCCAGCATAGGAGATGAAGGCTGCCACCAGAAGCACGTCCCCGCACAGTGTCTTCTGCTGAGCTTCCAGCTCCAGCTCAGCCTCAGACCAGCGCACGTTCTCACACTACACATACAGAGAGGAGAACTGTGAACGTCACATACTGAACCTAACCTGCAGCGTACAGTAAATTAACACAGACAGTCATCTCTAAACTCACTCACACTGACATACTAAGGGGGTAGCAGTACATAAACTGATCAGGGGACGGCATGGGCTCGCCTAAGTTGTGAGGTGGTATCTTACGAGTGAGGCTTAACACGGGTCAACTGGGGTCAATGGGTTCCTGGGGTCTGCACCACACATAAACCCAACCCTCAGCCCAATACAACTGGTACCATAACTTACTGGACCATGACACATGTTACCAGTCCTCCAGGCTCCAGTTAGCACCCTCATGAGCCCAGGTGGGGCTCTGTGCCCGCTGTGGTGGTGGTGGTGGCACTCTGGTGGGCTGCGGGATATGCGTGTGGGGCCTCCTGCATTGAATGTGGATGTGATTTCTGCCAGAGCGGTTCATATGGACAGCGTTAGCCAGATGCTGCCGGTCACGATCATTAAGCACCCGTGGGCGGCCAGTGCGCTGTCCACTGTGGGTGGTAATGCCTTCTATGATGTATTCCCAATACACAAGTGACACTGTGGATGAGGGAATGTTAATTGCCCGCACTTGGGAACTAGAAACAGAATGTCCCATCTGACTGGCGTCTCCTTGCCATGAGCACGCCGACCAGTGTTCAGCCTCACCCAGAAGAAAACACCTCACACCTTATACAGCCTGTACAGCTAGAGTCTCACCTCCATCTCATACTCATACTGCTTCTACTGTATGTGAGTTTAGGGACTGATCTCAGGGACTGTGTTGACGGCGCTGTCTGCTTTGGGACTACACTACAGCCTCAGCAGACATGGCCCTTTAATATCGATGATGCACAGGTGTAATGACATGCTCCTCCATCGCCGGAGTTTACAGAACGCCAGACAGCTTTACAGCATCAGTTGTCGGGGGTGGAGGAGGACCAACGTATAGAGCATCTGTTGATTGTGTTCCCTCCCCACTGATCACACTCACACACACACTGGAAGAACATGAGCGAATAAAGTATACAGCCACAATTCACCCAAACTGGCTTTGAAAGTTTAGTTACGTTCTCGCTCCGCATCAATTTAACCCTCGTTTAGGACTTCAATAATATCGCCAAGACGCTCCCGCGGTGATAAATCTCGCCCGCCGTCGCCTCCGCGGGGTCGAGCATCCAGAACATGTCGCATAATAAATTCTCCGACAGTTAAAAATCACTATAATTTTAGCCTAATGTATTATGGATTGCTTGGAATATCACTCAGTCCTGGGTGAAGTGTTTTTAATTTCCAACAGCTGTTGAGGCTTTGCAGTAAGCTAATGATTAAATATAGACGGGCTGATTTATTAGTCTAAACACTATCGCTTCCAGGTCAATGGCATAAAGACAAATCATTTATCTTGATATGTTTAAAAGCCAAGCTGTCCTGTCCGAGCCCTATTCATTTCCCCCGAAGAGGAAAGTCGAACGTTTCGAGCAAAAAAAAAAAATAATAAAAAAAAATATAAAAGAAATACCGCATTCATTTTATTTCACATTACGGAGGTAAAGATTTTGGATAGTTCTGGGGATAAATGTGTGGCCACACTGGAGGGGAAAGAAGCTCTTACCTTTCTTAACCCTGAAAAAGGTGAAGATTAAGAAGCACCTTTTAATTGGTTAATTAGAAGCTGATTCAAATTGATTAGAAATGAACGGTATTAATATATTTACAGGGAATTCCATTTATCTAACTTCTTCCTGCAGGATCCGGCAGTAGACGTGTAGGCACAGTCCTCCAGAGTGGGTTTGGTGTGAAATGGTTGACGGTAGAGACTTCTTTACAGGGGCCACCATGTCTATAGCCCAACACGTTGAGGGAATCATTTGGGAATACCTTTGAGATGAGGGCACAATTATATCCTTTGTAGTGAGGCTCGGATACAGGATGGAAAATTCCAGAATAAGAGCTGAAGATTGAGGGGAGTGTTTATATTCTACAGCTCTGGAAAAGAGCCCACCTGTAACTGATCAGTGTCCCTAGGTGTACAGGTTCTGGGTTTGTGTTGGACCAGAA
>JAMWET010002143.1:25000-115000 GCA_024036415.1 Prochilodus magdalenae
TAGAACAGACTCAGTCTATACCACAGTACCTACTACACTTGAGGAAATGTAGAACAGACTCAGTCTATACCACAGTACCTACATTTAGAGCTTAGAGTTATACACTCCACCTAATGAGGAAATGTAGAACAGACTCAGTGTATACCACAATACCTACATTTAGAGCTTAGAGTTATACACTCGACCTAATGAGAAACTGTAGAACAGACTCAGTCTATACCACAGTACCTACATTTAGAGCTTAGAGTTATACACTCGACCTAATGAGAAACTGTAGAACAGACTCAGTCTATACCACAGTACCTACATTTAGAGCTTAGAGTTATACACTCAGACTAATGAGAAACTGTACTCAGTGTATACCACGGTACCTACATTTAGAGCTTAGAGTTATACACTCGACCTAATGAGAAACTGTAGAACAGACTCAGTGTATACCACGGTACCTACATTTAGAGCTTAGAGTTATACACTCGACCTAATGAGAAACTTTAGAACAGACTCAGTCTATACCACAGTACCTACATTTACAGCTTAGAGTTATACACTCGACCTAATGAGAAACTGTAGAACAGACTCAGTCTATACCACAGTACCTACATTTAGAGCTTAGAGTTATACACACGACCTAATGAGAAACTGTAGAACAGACTCAGTGTATACCACAGTACCTACATTTAGAGCTTAGAGTTATACACTCGACCTAATGAGAAACTGTAGAACAGACTCAGTGTATACCACAGTACCTACATTTAGAGCTTAGAGTTATACACTCGACCTAATGAGAAACTGTAGAACAGACTCAGTCTATACCACAGTACCTACATTTAGAGCTTAGAGTTATACACTCGACCTAATGAGAAACTGTAGAACAGACTCAGTCTATACCACAGTACCTACATTTAGAGCTTAGAGTTATACACTCCACCTAATGAGGAAATGTAGAACAGACTCAGTGTATACCACGGTACCTACATTTAGAGCTTAGAGTTATACACTCGACCTAATGAGAAACTGTAGAACAGACTCAGTGTATACCACGGTACCTACATTTAGAGCTTAGAGTTATACACTCCACCTAATGAGAAACTGTAAAATAGACTCAGTCTATACCACAGTACCTACATTTAGAGCTTAGAGTTATACACTCGACCTAATGAGAAACTGCAGAACAGACTCAGTCTATCCCACAGTACCTACATTTAGAGCTTAGAGTTATACACTCGACCTAATGAGAAACTGTAGAACAGACTCAGTCTATACCACAATACCTACATTTAGAGCTTAGAGTTATACACTCGACCAAATGAGAAACTGTAGAACAGACTCAGTCTATACCACAATACCTACATTTAGGGCTTAGAGTTATACACTCGACCTAATGAGAAACTGTAGAACAGACTCAGTCTATACCACAGTACCTACATTTAGAGCTTAGAGTTATACACTCGACCTAATGAGAAACTGTAGAACAGACTCAGTCTATACCACAGTACCTACATTTAGAGCTTAGAGTTATACACTCGACCTAATCAGAACATGGTTTTAGAGTTATGGTTTCCCTATCACAATGACTTTAACTGAACTGATTAAATGACTGACTAGTTTAAGATAGACCATTACTGGTTGTTTAATCACTGAAGGAAGGTTAAGTGACCTTGTTGAGAGTATCTAAAGCAGCGCTGGCAGCCTCTAGAGCTGGTTCAGCTTTTGCCAAGTCATTCTCACAGTCCCTCTGTCTCAGAGTCACCTCCGCCTGGATCGCTGCAACCTGCACACAAACACAGTCACAGCAGTAGAGCTTTAAGATGAGCTGGTCACAAAAGGCAGTCGTGGATCAGACACAGCAGTGCTGCTGGAGTGTTTAAACACTGTGTCCACTCACTGTCCACTCTATTAGACACCCCTACCTTGCAGATGGACAGTCAGAGACCCGTATAATGTTTCTGGATATTACATTTTGTTTACCTTTTGCTCCTCTAGATCTGCGTCCTTTCTCTTCTGGCTGACTCTCTCTGTCTGCTGGCCGATTCTGGAGATGAGTGCCTCAGCGGCTTGATTTTTCAGATTCAGCTCCACTTCCTGAGAGTTCAGCTTAGCCTTCAGCTCGCTGACCTGCAACATACAGGCACGGTATACTAGCATGGAACAGACTCTCACATTTACGTATGTTTAAGCAATTTTGCATCATATTTATCGGCCTGTTGCTCCAGTCTGAAGGGGAGCTGCTATATCAGCAACACATAATGATCCTCAGTATTAACAGCACCCAGGAAGCAATGAGAAACACTGTGCTGAAACTGGAAACTTGTCTAAACTGCTGGTAACACTGCCATTGATAAAAAAGTTAAACCCCCCCAGAGTTAAACCCACTCTTAATATTTTCATTACATAAACTTCTCGTAATCATTTAAATGATATATCCTAGATTAAATAGGCAGAGGCAATCGTCTCCGCACTGGACTTCAAGGTTTATGGGCCAGACCTCCAGCCTTCAGTGGGCGATGTGGTGTGGTTTAAATAAACTATTACTATGTGATATAACTGAATCACTGTTAATCCACACCCCCAGCCTCGAGGCTGCTGTTGTCTTGGGCTGTGAGATATAAGGTTTTGCTTATTTGCGGTATTGTTTTGCTGTACTGGTCTCCATAATGCTGATAGCCTACAGCGAAGTGTTTTCTTGGTGTTGTGACTGTGAGATAACATACCCCCGAGCAGCTGGTAGCTCAACAACCAGCGTAATGATTTCAATTTGAGATTTTAGAAGCTGAAAAAATATACTTTACGTCTGACGTGCCCCTCACTCTCTCAGTTAGCAGTGGCTCATCTGGGAGCAGTATTGTAGGGTAAAGGGTGTGGGGGTGGGGGGACGAGTTATACTGCAGACAGACCCATTATCAAATTAATAATAATAATAATAATAATATCCATACCATTGGAAACTCAGTAATGCGTGGTACAAATACTATCTATCTATCTATCTATCTATCTATATGTATATAATATATAATATATAAAATAAATATTTTCATTTTATATAATAAATTTAATTACATATTTATTATAAATAATTATAATTTTGGGAGTTGATTTTGTTAGAGGAGTGTCATGGCAAGACCTGAATTTTTTTTTTCTACAGTATACAGGTATATCTATATTTTCTTGTATATATTTCTTGCCTCCTTGTGAAGTGAAATATATATATATATTTATACTTATATTTAGATATTTATCCATAGTGACCTATAAACTATGTATAGTTTATAGTTTATAGTTAACAGTTAATAATACTGCTGCCGGTACCGACCCATTTAGGTTCTTCATACTGCATACTTTATTTTTTCTAATTTGTATTTGTATCTGTGCTGTTTGTTTTTTATGAAACCGCTACTGGCTGCTAAATTTCCTTCGGGATCAATAAAGTATCTATCTATCTATCTATCTATCTATCTATCTATCTATCTATCTATCTATCTATCCATCTATCCATCCATCTATCTATCCATCTATCTATCCATCTATCTATCTATCTATCTATCTATCTATCCGAAATTGGAGAAATGTTATTTATCTAAGCCAAACTGATGGATTAGTTGGGGGGTCTTTATCCACCTTGTGTCAACATTTCATCAACATAAAGACAAAGAGACAAACAGGAAACGACAGTGATGTCATTTCCTCCACATTTACACAGTTCAGACAGTAGTCGTTTATTTGCATGTCCTGTGTTTCAAAATCCAAAGACCCCAAACACATTCAGTGGTGTTGAGGTTCTGGACTCTGGGGTGGTCAGTCCATTGTTCTGAGAACACCAGCAGCTTCTTTGTTGGATGTGTCTGGACTCTCCTTTTCTCAGTGAGGAGCTTCTTGAACAGCTACACCTCCTTTCAGACCTTCATAGCGTTGAGGGGTCTTGTTGCAGTGGATGGACAGAAACACCTGTGGATGTTCTCAGATCTGAAGCTGGAGTGGAGCTTGATGCTCTCCTTTCTCTCGGAGATGAGAGTACTATCTATCGAATGGGGACAGTGTTGGTGGTCTACTGGTCTTCCAGGTGCTCATTATTTTGGAAACGTCTCTTAAGTGCGTAACCGGTTTTTAATGACTGTTTGCACCACTTGAAATGATGCTGTGCCTACTACCAAACGCTCTTATGCATCACAGAAACATCTATGGTGATTTTACCGTACCGCCCCTCCCTTACCTGCACGGCGGTGGTCTTCAGTTTCTGCAGGCCTGACTGCAGCCTGCCCAGCCTCCGCAGAAGGTGGCGGCCCCTCTCCTCCAGCAGATTCCCGTAGAGTCTCAGCAGCTCCAGGAAGCTTTTGGGCGTGCTGTAGTTGTGCCTGCGCTCGTTCTGCCTGTAGCGCTCGCTGGCCTGCTTGACGCTGGTGTGAACATGGGCCATGAAAAGACTGATGGGTTCCTGAACGGCCGGCTGTAAAGAAGGAGAAGCGGAGGGAGAGAGCGAGGGAGCGACTGGATTAAGCGCTCTTTAACATCCTCGGCCTGTGACAGGCCCTGAAATATCGTCTTCATAAATCCTGAATTCATCTCCAACTTCGTAGGTGGCTGGACTTACTCAATTTGAAATCTAGGTGCCGGTGAGGGAGGCAGCGAGAATAATGGCCAGCGCCGCGCGGGAACAACCCAAACGCTTCTAGCGCTTTTTCTGTGGCCCCTAGACGTACCTGTTGGAGAAACCTCTGTTTCTGCTAACGAGGTTATCCTTAGACTCTGGTCTAGAGTTTTGTTTTGGGGGCCCAAAGTGGAATGTCTGTACTGGGCTGAGAGCAGTTCAGAAATAAAGCTCCTAAATAGGTTTAGTTACTGTTCTGGGGCGCGAGCCTAGCACTGGACTAACGTGGTGCGATGCATAATATGTACATTGGTTTGTACCACCATAGTTCAAACTACCGCATTTTAAATGCGTTTGGTTCGAATTCCACAACAGGAAACGTGTAACAACTTACAAACCTGTATATAAATACATTTTTTAGTAATTTTTTAGTATTTTATTTATATTTTTCTGTATTTTCTGTATATTTAGACCTTATTTATTATTTGTATATTTCCTGATACTTTTGTTCTTTCCTCTGTGCTGCTGTAACATTGTGAATTTCCCCACTGTGGGATCTTATAAGACCAATATGAGATCCAATTAATTTATTATGAGTTATTACTCAATCAATCAATCAATGTTTATTTGTATAGCGCTTTTTACAACCAACGTTGTCTCAAAGCAGCTTCACAGAAAATCAGTTTGTTAAGAAACAAGGAAAGAAAAAAAAACACAAAGTTAATGTACAGACATTTGAGAGTGGGGGTTGGGGAAAAACCGGGTCCAAGCCCCCCTTGAGCAAGCCTGAGGCAACAGTGGCGAGGAAAAACTCCCGTGAGTAAGAAAGAAACCTTGAGAGGAACCAGGCTCGAGGGTGGAACCCAACCTCCTTATGTCGAACCCGGATGAGACGAGAAAGACAGAACTAACAGGAGAAGAACATCTATTAGATCAGTCTGATTAGATCCAGTCTGATTAGATCCAGTCTGATTAGATCCAGTCTGATTAGATCAGTCTGATTAGATCCAGGAGGGTGCAAGGTGGAGCCGACCCAGAGATAGAGTTCATGATAGAGTTCATTACTCAGGCTACTCATATTCATCCATATTGTAATCCCGAATACATATACAGAACCAACAATAAAATGCAATTAAAATAATTATTAATAATGAAAATGATAACAGTCATGATGCTAAATATGATAAACATGATGTTAATAGGCAATGCCTATTTAAAAAATGCTTCTCCTTCAAAGAGATTTGAAGAACTATTATCTACTTAAAATTAAAAACATGTTCTTGAACATGTCAAAGTAGCACGGCTGGATGAAAGCGCGAAGGTAGCGCGACAGTGTGTCGAAAATAGAGTTTCTCAAACAGCGATTAAGAACTCATTTATTACACTGCTGTAAAGTTTCTACCCTGCCTCTTATGATCTATGTTTGTAATAACTTAACGACATCTTTTTTCATAGATGTCACCATGTACACCATGAAGATAGCTCCACCTGTACACTAGAACCTCTGACTGGAGTAGAACACCATCCGGGTATCTCCAGTACACCATGAAGATAGCTCCCCCTGTACACTAGAACCTCTGACTGGAGTAGAACACCATCCGGGTATCTCCAGTACACCATGAAGATAGCTCCCCCTGTACACTAGAACCTCTGACTGGAGTAGAACACCATCCGGGTATCTCCAGTACACCATAAAGATAGCTCCCCCTGTACACTAGAACCTCTGACTGGAGTAGAACACCATCCGGGTATCTCCAGTACACCATGAAGATAGCTCCACCTGTACACTAGAACCTCTGACTGGAGTAGAACACCATCCGGGTATCTCCAGTACACCATGAAGATAGCTCCACCTGTACACTAGAACCTCTGACTGGAGTAGAACACCATCTGGGTATCTCCAGTACACCATGAAGATAGCTCCACCTGTATACTAGAACCTCTGACTGGAGTAGAACACCATCCGGGTATCTCCAGTACACCATGAAGATAGCTCCACCTGTATACTAGAACCTCTGACTGGAGTAGAACACCATCCGGGTATCTCCAGTACACCATGAAGATAGCTCCACCTGTACACTAGAACATCTGACTGGAGTAGAACACCATCCGGGTATCTCCAGTACACCATGAAGATAGCTCCACCTGTACACTAGAACCTCTGACTGGAGTAGAACACCATCCGGGTATCTCCAGTACACCATGAAGATAGCTCCACCTGTACACTAGAACCTCTGACTGGAGTAGAACACCATCCGGGTATCTCCAGTACACCATGAAGATAGCTCCACCTGTACACTAGAGCACCTGACTGGAGTAGAACACCATCCGGGTATCTCCAGTACACCATGAAGATAGCTCCACCTGTACACTAGAACATCTGACTGGAGTAGAACACCATCCGGGTATCTCCAGTACACCATGAAGATAGCTCCACCTGTACACTAGAACCTCTGACTGGAGTAGAACACCATCCGGGTATCTCCAGTACACCATGAAGATAGCTCCACCTGTACACTAGAACCTCTGACTGGAGTAGAACACCATCCGGGTATCTCCAGTACACCATGAAGATAGCTCCACCTGTACACTAGAACATCTGACTGGAGTAGAACACCATCCGGGTATCTCCAGTACACCATGAAGATAGCTCCACCTGTATACTAGAGCATCTGACTGGAGTAGAACACCATCCGGGTATCTCCAGTACACCATGAAGATAGCTCCACCTGTACACTAGAACCTCTGACTGGAGTAGAACACCACCCGGGTATCTCCAGTACACCATGAAGATAGCTCCACCTGTACACTAGAACACCTGACTGGAGTAGAACACCACCCGGGTATCTCCAGTACACCATGAAGATAGCTCCACCTGTACACTAGAACCTCTGACTGCAGTAGAACACCATCCGGGTATCTCCAGTACACCATGAAGATGGCTCCACCTGTACACTAGAACCTCTGACTGGAGTAGAACACCACCCGGGTAGGCAGATTTGCTACACGAGTAGTATGTAGTTCTCCATTTCAAATACAGAGACAGTCTCACTGGGAGCCAGCAGCGAGCGCAGGGTCTAAAAACAATGATCTTGACAGACTGCATGTTAGCAGCTGGTCTTGAGTCATCCTCCCCCCGAAGTCTGGCACTCTCTGAAACAGCTGTGGCTCCTTAGAGGGTCAGTCTGTGTGTATTAATCACCGCGGCTTCATTAGCATAAATGATCCTGCTTAGTGATCGTTCCACTGGCTTCGAGAAAACAACATTACAGAGAGAGCGAAAGAGAGCGAAAGAGAGCGAGGGCCCGTCATCATGCTCACGGTGCATGTGATCACCCATTTGTCTTCACTTCAGAATGCAGCTAATGATGAGCGATCGAGCACAAACTGAAGAGTGTGAGGAGAGGATGCTAAAACTGTCTCCAGTCAGTGTCAAATACAAGGCAGTGACTCAGGAAAGCCTGACCTCAGTACTCAGAACAGACAGGGGCACCCAGCATCCCGGGTTGAAGAGGTACCCCAGGCAAAGTTTCAGCTGGCTGGGCTATGAAGGACCAGCTGGGCAAACCAGTTGGCTACAGCGTCCTCCTGAGGCAGAACGGTGCTGCATCTCTAGTTAGGTAAGGATACCAAAGACAGGTTTGCAGTTTCATGGCTGAGGCAGGCTTAAGAGCTTGACTTTGTATCCAAGCCTTTCCCAGGATAAGATTATCTTTCAGGTGAGGCTAATCATTATCTGAGTACACATACACACTAGGGGGCAGCGAGCAGCCCTATCGCCTGGAGAGAGGTTGGGGGTTAGGTGCCTTGCTCAAGGGCACTTCAGTTGTTACTGTCAGATCAGGGAATCCAACTGGGAACCGTCCAGATACAAGGTTGGTTACCTAGCCTACAGCCCACGACTGCTCCGTCTTCAAGGACCACCCAGATTTTTGATTTTGAGATATTCAGGGGTCCGAAAGGTTAATTAGAGGTTCCTGGATCCCCGCAGGAGACGCACCTTGGCTACACCACTGTAGGCAACAGCCCACATTTAGCCAGACTGTCTGTTTAAGGCTTGAGCATGTCATTTCAGATGGCGCTTTTAATAGACAGCATCTTGATTTGAAACAGGAAGTGAACACTTGTCACACAGCCTGAATCACCTAGCTAGCCACTGGTGGACATATTTTGACTGTCTCACTGTATATACCATCACACTGGCCTCCCTCAGCCCTCCAGCTCACCTGAATGGCCGGGAACTCCTGAAGGAAGTGCAGGCTAACTGAGTGCAGTGCTTCCTCTGGCCACTCATGAAACCAGTCAGCCGTGGTGCAGTTCAGCAGAGCCGGGAAACGCCGTAACCGAACACGCAGAGTGTTTCCTACTGGGGACATACACAGCACCACCTACACAAACAAACACAAGGTCAGGCTGATGAAAACAAGCTGCTGCTTCACTGAAAATATCAAAACTACGGATGCTGTTGTTGCCAAAGATGGGCGATAAGGCACATATGCAGCATCAAGGTATCTCTACAATGAGAAGAGCAGATCAGGAACCAGAAACAGTCACTGGTGCCTCAGCATTAAACAGCCAAAGTGCAGTGCCATAGCTGTAGAACCTTGAGCTGCCGGGAGACACGCTCTATGAAGACCCTCCAGCAGTTCTCCGTGGTGTCCAGCAGGCCCAGCGCACGCACCTCCTTCCTCAATGCCTTCATTACTCCATCCACCTCCTCCTCGCTCAGCAGCTCTGGCACGTCACCTGTAGGACACACACAGTACTGTACGGACCTGCTCTACACCTTCACTGCAAATAAGACAAAGTAAAATCTCGTAGTGGCTGTCCAATGAAAAACAAGTATCTCCAACATGGCAACTTTACAGGAGAGCACAAAGACCTCGTTACACTTCAGTGTAAGTCAATGGAACCAGACGTCTTTCCAAGCAGTTTTGGGTCATTTCTGTTGGTCCATTCATCATGAGATTTCCACACAATGTAAACAGCAGCTGCTGTGGTCACATGATCCATAAAAGTAAAAATTTTGAGATATTGACTTTGGGCAGCGTAAAATATATATATATATATATATATATATATATATATATATATATATATATATAATATTTTGAATATTGACTTTGTTGTAAAAATATAAATGTATTCTATATTGTTTAATAATTTTATTATAATAATTTTATTTTAAATCAGAAAAATGAACCGCTACTGGAATAAGACACATCCACTCGACATTCTGTATTATCTACATTAAAAACTACATTAATAAATAATAATAATAATAATACTTGCAGAGATATTTAAAATTTTACAAAACTGCAGGACCTGTATTATGGATGCTAAATTAAAAAATAAATTGCATTAGAGAATAATTCCACTATTAATTAAAGCAGAATAATCAGATATTAACTTCATTTAATCAGAACTTTATTTTAAATATTATTTTTATTATAACCTCATCGTTGTGAATAATAATTTCATTAGAACATATTTTTTATATTAATTGCATTATAGCTTATTTATGATACAACTTAAATCGGAATAATCAGATATTAATTTCAAGTAATCAGAATTTTATTTTAAATATTGATTTTTATTATAGCCTCATCATTCTAAATAATTTATTAGACGGATTTTTTTATAGTAATTGCTTTAGAGCTTCATTCTGGATATTAATTATCAGAATAATCAGATATTTTATGTTTCATTTGTTTATTCTTATCATAAAGAAAGAAAAAGAAAGGGGGAACATAAAACATACATACAGCATAGAGTATAAGTATATATCCCCTTACCCGTAGATACCCAAACACATAAGGCCCAAGATCTTATTATCTAAATTAGTCTGTTATATACATTGAATCCAAATCATTTCAATCAAATACCTTTATACACAAACGTCACTGTAGACGGGGGGAGATAACAGAACGAATAATCAGATATTTTAATCAGAGCTTTATTTTAGATAATGATTTTATCATAACTTCATTATTCTAAATAATACCTTAATAAGAGCTTTATTCTATGAGCCTTATTAGTATTTAATTCTGGATATAAACATTATTAGTACCTCAGTGCTGAAGTTATAAAGCTTTCTCAGGTCATTTTAGAATCTTTCTGGAGCTCTGCCTGTCCTTCTGGACATATTTACACTGTTACACAGCTTCGTACTGATGATCAGAACGCTGTGACGTTGTTCGGGATGATGTGCATTTATCTGCAACCAAGCTCCCGTCACGATACTGAGTGTAAACATTTGAACAGCAGTGTGAATAAATGGTGAGATGTCTAACCTCAGTTATTCCGACACGGCAGGACTATTAGAATTTCAAATCTTCAATAATTAGATGTTTTTTTCTCCCTGATTCACATGCCCAGAGGGGGTCTTTGACCCCGGGGGTCTGACATCAGTGACAGATGAGCAGCACCATCTGTGAGTTTGGGGCCGTCATCCAATGCCACACAGGTCTGTCCCAGTCACCGTTAATCTACTTCACTTCCACCGCCGCATTTACATGTGTTTCCCATTCATCAGACAAGAGCACAATGAGACCCCCTGTGGCGTGAGAGTGTGTGTGAGCGCCTGAGGAGGGGTGGGGGGACTCCCTGGGGAGGCTTTAGGAGTTGGAGGCAGAAGCAGAATTTCATTTTGGGTTACAAGTTGGAAGGGTCATCCAGCAAAGCAGTGTGTCCCAGAGACATCGCTATCTGGGGGGGTTCCTACAACGTACACTGAGGCCGAGAGGCAGACGTGATATACACCCGCTCCACAAACAACATGCAGACTGATAGAGCCGGTCAGAGAGGGTTAAACACCTCCAGTCAGTTTACACTGTTTAGCTTCTACGCCCAAATAAGGTAGCATGGAGTTGTAGAGTCCTAATGGTGTCCTGTGATAACCCATCCCATGCAGCTTGAACATCCTCACACAGTTCCTGCAGATGGTGCGGTAGGGGTGGAGGTGGAGGGACACCAGGTCTTCTGGACGTGTGACACCAAACCGTTCATCTCGGTGCTGACCACGGTGCCTCCACACACGGATTCGTTGGGCGTCTCCACCAAGACTAAAGCGGGACTCGTCACTGAAGATGACCCGCTGTCATTCTGAGTCACTCCATGACAGTCTGGTACGACACCACTGCAGTCTTTGGTGACGGTGACGTGGTGTTAAGGACAGTCGTGGTAACGGTCTTTGTGCATGTAGTCCTGCGTGGTGCAGCCGTCTGCCGATGGTGCTGCACTAACAGGATGACTCATGGAGGACACCACTGCTCGCTGAGTGTCAGCAGTCGTGGTTGTTGGGTCAGTCAGTCAGAGATAAGACCCGTCCTTGCTTATGTCACATGTGCAGTTGAGTGTGAAACTTGAATCATTAGCATGTCCCATGATGTCAAACCCACCCACCAAGTTTCACTCCTGTAGGTTGATTCCTTCTGGGTGGAGCTACTAGTCCAATCATTCTTTAGATGCTTTACTGACAGAGAGGGAGCTGGATAAAGAGTCTGACCTGAGGACAGCAGGGCGCTGATGAAGACGAGGAAGCGGTCATCAGTGATTTGCGCGTCCGTGAGGAGGAGAACCGTGGGGAGGTTTTTCACTCCAGCCTTTAAACAAAGCTCCGCCAGATCCACCTGAGAACACACAAGTGGGTAAGAGCACCTGCTGTAGTACAATTAAAGAAAGATAAACACCCCGCCACTTCACTGAAGCTCCTGACCTCTGAACCCAGGACCGGATCATGGCCGGGGTTTTGTTTCGCACTAGGCAGCCGCCTGGGGGCCCCATGAGCCAAAGCCCCCCTGGAAATACAAATGAGGTTCTCTGCACAAGTTCCAGCACCTCTTCTGAATTACAGTACGTGTATACATTTTGTAACATGCTGCATTCCATACATGGGAAGCTCCTCATTGAGATTTTCTGGGAGCTGAGGGGGAAATGTGTACAGACGTTTTCCAAGTGCAGAAGAAAAACGCTACATCAGAGCAAGTGATTGTTCAGATGCAGCTTCGCGAAGCTTTCAGGGTGTCTACACTAGAAGGGGCAACTGTGCACCACAGGTCAAGGCGTAAACAAACCACAGACCTGTCAGAGAAGAGCTCGAGACTTCAGGTGGGCTTCACTGCTACACTGCTGGGTTTGGGCAGATAGCATGTATGTAGCTTGCTAGGCATCACCGACAACTGTCCAATGTTTATTTGCCTCCATCTTAAAAACACTCTCCTCCAGATCGCTTCCTTCCTTATATTACTCACTGGAGTCATAGAAATCCTCCGTTCCCTTTATTCATGGAAGAGTTACATTTACGGCATTTAGCTGACGCTCTTATCCAGAGCGGCTTACAAGGTTATCCATACCACAGGTGGGCCAGTGTAGTGTTAGGAGTCTTGCCCAAGGACTTGTATTGGTGTATCACAGTGTAGTCACCCAGACCGGGTGACTATCGTCCACCATTTACAGGTGGAATGGCAGAGAGATGCTAATGTCAAAAGCATCTGCCGCTCAGCTGGTACAGCTCCGTTAGTTATGCTGTGAGCCTTTTGGTGTAGTCTTGGAGTCACTCGCTGCGGCTGTGACAGAGGGAGGACAGGAAAGGGCTTTTACCTGCCCTCCCAAAACGAAACCAGCCTTTCCTTCAGACCTGCGCAGACTCAGCAGCCCATCCATCATGCTAGTGTGAATGTGAGCGTAGAGAGCTCCACTGTTCTGTAGTTATATAACTTTATATTACTGTTATATAAAACTGTATATTAGGATAAACAGAGAAACAGAAACACACCTTTACTTCTACGATACTCTGCACAAACTCTCTCACTTCACTGGCAGGTCATTCAACTTGTTCCAAGCGTATTTGGACAATAACGATATTAACAACTAGACGGGTTCATTTCCTGTGTTATATGCTGTCTTACAGTGTCAACAGATGCGTCACTCGAGAGAACAGAGCCTCAGCTACTTATAACCAGCGCATCCAGGGGGCGCCATTACACACACATGGGCCAGACAGATAGGAACATAGTCACTATTGCCGATGCTGATTTTAAGAAGCTGAAAATGATTAAAGATCTCACATCTCTCAAAGCTGTCCACTCCCAAGTCTACACAGCCTTGAAGTGCTTTTGTGATGTCACTAAAAACCTACTTACTCCTTATCTTACAGCTGTTCGTGATGTCTGTGTACCCAAAACCCAATTCATTAACATCTTCCCACCTTAATTTAGCCTGTAGAAATAACCAGCTTGTTTTTGTTACTGTGCCTTTAAGACTGGTATATGTAAATGAGCTCTGCTCTGATTGTCCAAAATGCATTAACCAAGGAACCCTTGAAAAATCTTTTTAAGGAGTGTACTGTTGTAGTAACTGTATTCCAGCATTATCGGAAGCTTAACATCACAACTTTTATCATGATACTAAACAGCTAAAACTAAAATGACATCACAAAAGAAACTGACGCTGTTAAAAGAAAACGAGAGCTTTTAATCCAAACTAATCTGAAACCAGAAGAAAAGTGAAACTAAATAAAAATAAAACCTAATAAAAACACTGGAATGAACTTGCTGAAACAATATTTTCATCCTAAATCAATATATATATATATATATATATATATATATATATATATATATATATATATATATATACAGGGGTTGGACAATGAAACTGTCATTTTAGTGTGGGAGGTCTCATGGCTAAATTGGACCAGCCTGGTGGCCAATCTTCATTAACTGCACATTGCACCAGTAAGAGCAGAGTGTGAAGGTTCAGTTAGCAGGTAAGAGCACAGTTCTGCTCAACATACTGCAATGCACACAGCATTATGGGACATACCAGAGTTCAAAAGAGGACAGACTGTTGGTGCACGTCTTGCTGGCGCATCTGTGACCAAGACAGCAAGTCTTTGTGATGTATCAAGAGCCACGGTATCCAGGGTAATGTCAGCATACCACCAAGAAGGAGGAACCTCCACCAGCATCACGTAGTGACCTGGCCACTATCCTGCAAGAAGAATGGCTTAAACTCCCTCTGACCACTGTGCAGGACGCAGTATATGTCATTCCCAAGACCAACTGACGCTGTATTGGCCGCAAAAGGAGGCCCTACACCATACTAATAAATGACTGTGGTCTAAAACCAGGTGTTTCAGTTTCATTGTCCAACCCCTGTATATATATATCCATTATATATGTCCTTTAAGGTCAATGTAAAGACATCTGAAAATGCATAGAGGGTCTTCTGGAGCGAACGTATAAAGGACGCCGTGTTTAGTATGGATCAATGACGCAGACCCGGACGGCCTGGGATTCACGCACCCTGATGAATGAAATGATAGCAGCAGCCTCATCAATAGGGCATTGAAATATTTGCCCAGGCTCTTTAATGGGATCTGACAATCCTACGGGCAGGACTAAACGAGATCAATGACCTGCGCGGAGCGGGACAGCGTATTGATCAGGGGAAATGTTGTCCAAAAGAAAACTTGATCTCTGTTAATGAATTACCGACAATCTAAATTTATCTCCACTTCAAGGTACCTGTCGTCTCCGCTAGTACACTCTCGGCTACGTGTGGCCGATACGGCATCAGTATAGCATCACAAGCCTTCAGTCTGGGCCATATATGTGGGAACCTGACCAAATTATAAATATATAAAGTCCACCTAAATGATAACCCTGACTTCCGCACGCAGTCTAGTAGTTTGTTAGCGCTTAGCTAACGACGATTCACACGAAAACTCTTTGACAGTTTCTTTTTGGAATTTTCTGTTCCACCATAAACACTGCAGTGGATGCATTCAGGCGCATTTAAACACCGGGAATTCCTGCTCTGTTTAAAGTGGGGCAGAAAACAGGCGGTTCTAGATTAAGCGCAGACACCTGAAGGTTCTAAAAGCTTGTAACATTACTTATTAACGTATACAGCTCTAGAGATAAATCAGAGCCCACTCCAGTTTCTTCCTAAATCAGCATCATGTACATGTACAGCAGGTTCTCAGTGAGGAACCGAAGGTTGGGTCCTAGCTTCACTGGCAGATACAGTGAGCGTCTGTTTCATAAGAACAAGGTCCAGCAGCAAACACACAGGACAACACAGCTACAGACTGGCAGAGGGCCAAACCCACTCTCTACTGACCGTGATGAGCGCCACCTCATTCCAATGTCCCTTACCCACCGTAAGATGACCTCAGGTGACCTACAGAGAGACTGGCGAGCGGTGGCTGGGGTGAAACGCACAGCGAGCATGGTTCTAAAAACAGGCTTCTGGAGGTCATTAGTGATTTTCTAAATACACAGATCTAATACAATATCTGATCTGGAGTTTGGGAGACATGGTTCCAGTAGTGTAGAGAATCAAACAGAACTGGGGAATTCTGGTCCAACACAAACCCAGACAACTAGAGATTTTGAGGTGGTCTCATATTTTTTTTATCTTTACCGTTCTGTAGTGAGCTCTGATGTTTTTAACACCCCACTGAACAGGGCACATCTCCTTCAGTCTGTGATGTAGCTAGAACTTCCAGAAGCCCTACAGTGATGCTTTTTATGATATCAATGCTGCCTGTAGTAAATCCAAACTTTGTGATATGCTGATTGTTAGTCTAACGCGTTAGGATTTCTCCTCAGGTCCTGAAGTCCTAACCAATAGGAGAGCTCGCTGTATCTACCTAGATAAGCTCAGCAGACAAAACACGAGTCCCCTGTGACTGAACGCACCTAGTAGCACATGACACCTCCACCAGCACCAATAACAGCTGGGACTGGATTGGGCATGGACTGGACAAATTTCTGGATGCAGCCACATCAGTGTTCAGACACTGTAGCATCAAAGAACTGGTCAGTTGGTTCCAGATTTGGTGGAGGCCTTCCCTGGCACAGTCCCGAGGAGAATTCCCTGTAGACTGGGATTGTATCCACTGCTGGTAGACCCGTATGACCGTACGCTTCCATACACCTGCAGATTCAGCTACTTCCTATGGTCTTTGGCCACGCCCACATGCAGTCCCTCCTTTTAGCCAATCATTAACATCTGCTCTGGAGTGTTTTCCACATATGGAACGAGAGTTATACCGAAGCACCTTTATCCTAAACGGTGTATGCATTATTAACTAGAGTTATAAGAAGGGTTAAATCTAAACAGTGCACGGACACAAGCAGCTTGTTTAATTAAAAAAATATATAATATGCATAATATGTATAAAAAAAACACATTAAAGTTATAAATGGTGTTTGGCGAATTAGTGATGTATTGTCCTGCACTGTATCTTGTTTTATACAGGCACTCTGCTGCGTGTCTGGTCTAAGGTGACTGTAGAACAGGCTACAGTTGAGGTGTTTGAGTGCAGGTAACCTGTATGTGATAAAGTTGCTACCTTCAGGTCCTGGAGGCTGTAGCCCTCATGCACAGTGGGCTGGAAGACGTCCATGTTGGAGACATGTGCGGCCAGGCGGGTCAAACTCTGCTTTCCGCTGCCCCCTACCCCTACCAGCAGGGCGTGGCCACGAGGGCAGGCCAGTATACGGCTGATCCGACACCTGCACAGTTTGAATGCAAAGTAACAGTGCACTTAAACTGATGGGTTGCTAGATACCACTGTTGTTCTATATACTTCAACCAGTGTTTAGAAACTGTATTCTGATACTCTGGGTGTAGCCTAAAGTGGGAGAGAGAGGCATAGCCTATGCTGTGAACACCCACACTCAAATTATTGGGCTTTTTCTAATCTGTAGTTGTAGGATCAATAACTGATATAAATTTAGACTGATATGATCAATATTTATTGAGCTACACATACAGAAGTCTGTCTCTCAGTATGGCGTCGGGCCGCCGTGTTTGCTAACCCAACACGCCAGACGTCTCGGTATGGAGCTGTGGAGGTTCCTGATGGTGTCCTGTGATAATCCATCCCATGCAGCTTGAACATCCTCACACAGTTCCTGCAGATGGTGCGGTAGGGGTGGAGGTGGAGGGACACCAGGCCTTCTAGACATGTGACAAACATCTTGGTGCTGACCACGGTGCCTCCACACACGGATTCGTTGGGCGTCTCCACCAAGACTAAAGCGGGACTCGTCACTGAAGATGACCCGCCGCCATTCTGAGTCACTCCATGACAGTCTGGTACGACACCACTGCAGTCTTTGGTGACGGTGACGTGGTGTTAAGGACTGTGTGCATGTAGTCCTGCCAATGGTGCTGCACTAACAGGATGACTCATGGAGGACACCACTGCTCACTGAACGCCCACAACCATGGCTGTTGGGTCAGTCAGGCTCAGCGATAAGACCCGTCCTTGCTTACATCACATATGCAACCGAGCGTGAAACTTGAATCATGCCCACCTACCCACCAAGTTTAATTCCTGTAGTTTCTGGGTGCAGCTGTTTGTGCAACTACTCTTTTGATACTGAGTGTATGTGCCAAATTACACCCCTGATCTGTCACAAAGTGTTAGCCAAACCACTGAGACACAGGATATGATGTATACGTTATTTAGATCTGACCATTTACATCCTGGAACACTCACACGTGTAGCATGGCCTGCTGGAACAGCACTAGATTCATGGTGGAGTGAAGCTGGTTGTATCGGTCCAGGGCTTCAGTCAGGATGCTGCTCAGCTGCTCCCATCCACCTACTGGGCCATAGACAGGTTCTCCAGCCCCTTCACTGCTGTGCAGGTACACCAGAGGCTCCTGAAACACCAGCTGCTCCTCCAGGCCCTAACAAACAGAGCAGGTTAACTATAATACACATGTACATATCAATCCAGGATCAGTATCTACAGCGAGAGCTCCGACTGCACAGCGGGTGGCCTTGGTTTCTCAGGAATTCTTGTAAATTATTTAGTATCTACTCTATATTATTCTGTCACCTCTATGAATTATTGCACTGCTGTGATGTAAGTCACTTTACACATCACAGAGAAACTAGCAATTATGTATACTTACCTGTAACCACTCAACTCGGTATAGACAATAGTCCAAAGGGAACGGAAGGGTTCACCTTAATTTTATCTGTCGGGGTGAACCCAACCTCTGTAGAAGAGCAGGTAAGACTGAACAAACTACTGTTGTGAACAGCCAGTGTCACCTCAGGCCATCAATGGTTTACCCCGGGGAGGGGCAACCCGCTTATATGTGGTGTTAACGGGGGTACTGGGGGTACTCTTTTCAAGACAGAGCATAGACAGGGATCTGTATGACTTTGCAGTCATAGATCCAAACACTCTAGCCAGTAGAGGATTTTATTTTGGTTTTATTTCTCTTCTCCGAGTGTATGCGCGTGCATTTATGTAAATATTGTCTTCGTTGTGTGTATATAAAGGTGAAGGGTAAAAGAACTCCTGTGCAAACCGCACTTTTTCCCAAGCCTCAAGATCATTCGCCCGACACTACCCATAAAGGGCACCCCCTACCCCAACATCCTGTCCGATAGAGGGACCTGCTTTATCACAACTGCGTGTACTGAATGAGGTCTGACTGACTGCTGTTTGGATTTGAAGATCACGTTACTCTATTATAAATGACGTAAAGACTGTAATCTCTGAAATTAGATTTGCATTTCAAGCCTGTTTTCCTTTTTGTCTGTAATTAATCTGAAACTTAACTTTGTGTTTCCGGCTTGGCTTGCGGCAAAGCACTCCAACGACATCAGATCAGATTCCCTGCACGACATTACATAGGGGGAAACCAACACAACCTCAACCTGTCAGTGTAGCTTAATGAATGGTATGGCTGTGACTACGTTGTATTGAACTACAATGTAATAAAGTTACTAACTGCTATAAAATTCAGTATTTACTATTCTGTAAAGATGGAATATTTATTATTCAGTAACTACTGGGAATTATTCAGTGTCTATTATGAATTATCCTGTAACTACCATAAATAATACAGTTACTGTAACTTTTAAATTTCATCTATGAATAAAGTAACTACTGAATAGTAACTAAGTACAGTTATCTAGTAACTATTATGAATCATTATGCAACATCTATGAATTATTCAGCAGCTACCATGGAACTAATGTATACGTTCAGAGTGTGAAGAACTGAGTGAGGATCCACATGTAGAGCTTTAAGGCCTTTACTCATCAAACACAACATACTTCTGTGATTTGTTCATGAAAGGACGTATACCAAATGTGATTTTTCTGATGGTGAAAACGCGATATTATTTTATTGCTCGTGCTCTGTTCAGTTTTTGGGAACTTTCTCAGGTGATATGAACTCAATGAGCCACGACGACAACCAGGAAGACAGAGCAAGCTAGCTGTTTCACGTTAAAAGGATCAGAATCTCCAAAAGTAGCCCAGGTTGAGCTACAAACCAGGAGTTATAACCCCAAAACTGTGCTTCGGCTATTGAACTGGCTGTCTACCTCAAAGGCCAGCCGAGCAGCATCGGTCTGCAGCCTGCGAAAGAGCCTCTGGTCTGCTGTGTCGGAGAACCGGTCAGAATACACTCTGCTGGACTCGTGCACCCACAGCCAGACCAGGTCACAGCTCCGCTTCAGGTGATCCGCTCTAGAGAACAGAAGGCCCTGAAAACACATACACCCCAGTGTATCATTCATCAACACACAGGGGCAATTCAACTGAACTGGTTTTGGAAATTGGTCACCGTATATACATTCAAGTATAAAAAATCCCAGAATACAACAACACAAAGAATAAATAAATAATATATATAATATATAATATAATAATAATAAAATAAAATATATAGATGCATAAATACTGATATAGATGCAACACCGTACCCATGTCACATTAAACTCCTTTTACCTGCTGTATTTCATATACGGAGTGTGACTAGGAAAACCATGATTAGATACTAATATCAGACAAAACAAGGTGTTAAGTGTTGGTTATCATCATCAGTACATCCCTGCCAGGATCCTGTCACACCTGAAAGAGCCGGGAGAGGTCCCACAGGCTGAAGAGGTTGAGGAAGTTGTTTGGGGAGGGCAGGAAGTGGCAGATTGCTGTATGGTGGAGGTGGACGGCTGCCTGGACCAGAGCCGTGCCGCTGCTGACTACGGCTGGGCTGAATGTCTGGCTCTGCAGGTGTTGGATCAGGATGGCGCTGAAGATGGAGTTTAGAGCCTCACAGCTGGGGCTGTTCACTGCTAACACTGAGAAATGCCTCTGGAACAGATAAAAAAAAAACAACCACAGCATTTTCACTGAAACATACCAGTAGTTTTATTCTAAATGATTTTTAAAACTTCACTCTTCTGCAGACTGACTGTGTATTAATGTAAGCCATTTAATTAATGCCAACCTTCTTAATGTTCTAACCAAATTCAAATGCATGACCAACTCTGAAACATGTTTGTGTGTGTATATGTGTATATATATATATATATATATATATATACAGGGGTTGGACAATGAAACTGAAACACCTGGTTTTAGACCACAATCATTTATTAGTATGGTGTAGGGCCTCCATTTGCGGCCAATACAGCGTCAGTTGGTCTTGGGAATGACATATACTGCGTCCTGCACAGTGGTCAGAGGGATTAAGCCATTCTTCTTGCAGGATAGTGGCCAGGTCACTACGTGATGCTGGTGGAGGTTCGTCCTTCTTGGTGGTATGCTGACATTACCCTGGATACCGTGGCTCTTGATACATCACAAAGACTTGCTGTCTTGGTCACAGATGCGCCAGCAAGACGTGCACCAACAGTCTGTCCTCTTTTGAACTCTGGTATGTCCCATAATGCTGTGTGCATTGCAGTATTTTGAGCAGAACTGTGCTCTTACCTGCTAACTGAACCTTCACACTCTGCTCTTACCGGTGCAATGTGCAATTAATGAAGATTGGCCACCAGGCTGGTCCAATTTAGCCATGAGACCTCCCACACTAAAATGACAGGTGTTTCAGTTTCATTGTCCAACCCCTGTGTATATATATATATATATATATATATATATATATATATATATATATATATATATATATATATATATATATATATATATATATTCACTTTTCTTTGTGTTCTGCAGCTTCATGTGCCTCACTGGAATTTAAGCCCCATCAAACGTCATCTTGTAACACAATTCTTATTGGCTACCCAAGAGCAAGCTTGGCACACCCTTACTCAAAGCATGGTCGCTACTGGAAGCCTTGTAGGTGGTTGGCCAACTATAGGTGCAGGGCTCACTGGGAGGTGAGGCTTGAGTGTTTCAAACCGAGGGTGAATACAAATCATGTGTTTTTGGATCATTAAAGCATGTACCTTTATTATCATAGACCCAACAACTAAAATTATGAACATGGAAAATGAGCATAACAGATCTTTAATTAGAGAATCTTAATGACTGCTATCAGTTAAAGGTGTGAATGTCTTGATCTTTGGATGTGGATCACAGTGTAGCAGAATCAAAGGTGTTCAGACTACTGTGGGTTCACATTAACACTCATTAGGTGTGTCATAGTAAATACAGGACTGCTTACAGGCTACAAACCCTGTACACATATAGTAATAAAGGGTTTTTATAAATGCCCTATTGTTCTGTTGTGGTTTGATAATGCAGAGCATCTTAAAAACCAGTAAATTACTGTTATTGCACTAGTCTCTGTCTTCCTGATACTGCGTACCTGCAGTCTGGGGTTGATGGTGTAGCTTCCTGCTTGTGGATTCATGCAGGCAATAAACTGTGTGTTGTGAATCTCCTTCAGAGACAGCTTTTGACTGTCGTACCTGGACGTGAAGACGATACAGAACATACATGAGTGTAGTTTACATGGATAAGAGTCGTCTCATGTACAGCGTGGCTGTGTTTGTTCTCACCAGTGTTTATAATCCAGATGCTGCCTTATGAGCGCATGTGGCTGAACTGTGCCATAACTGTCAGCAGCAGTTGCGTTCATATCATCGATAAAGTAGACGAGTCTCTTGCTCCCTGGAGGAGTGTAATTCCGTCCTGCTTTCTTCTCCAGTGGCTTCTCTAGCAGCCCTGAGGAAAAAACGAGAAGAATCAGTGGCATCAACATGTGAAAGAGCTCTGTCAGGTCTGTAAGACGTTTCCTTCAGCAGTTCATACATACATACATACATATACTGATGTTCAACCCTTTACAGCTACAACAACATCTTCTGGGAAGTCTCTCCACAAGGGTTAGGAATGTGGTTATGGAAATTTCTGACCATTCTTCCAGAAGAACATTTGTGAGGTCAGACACTGATGTTGGATGAGAAGGCCTGACTCTCAGTGTCCGCTCTAATCCATCCCAAAGGTGTTCTATCGGGTGGAGGTCAGGACTCTGTGCAGGCCAGTCCAGTTCCTCCACCTTGCTCTGTGCACTGGTGTGCGGTCATGTTGGAACAGGAAGGGGCCGTCCCCAAACTGTCCCACAAAGTCGGGAGCATGGAATGGTCCAGAGTCTCTTGGTCTGCTGAAGCATTATGAGTTCCTCTCACTGGAACTAAGGGGCGGAGCCCAACTCCTGAACACCACCCCCACACCATAATCCCCCCTCCACCAAACTTTACACTCGGCACAGTGCAGTCAGACCAGTACCGTTCTCCTGGTAACCGCCAAACCCAGACTCGTCCATCAGATCACCAGACGGGTGATTGGTCACTCCAGAGAACACGCCTCCACTGCTCTAGAGTCCAGGGGCGGAGCTTTACACCACTGCACTCCACGCTCTGCACTGCGCTTGGTGGTGTCAGGCTTGGATGCAGCGGCTCGCCATGGAAACCCATTCCATGAAGCTCCACACACTGTTCCTGAGCTGATCTGAAGGACACGAAGTTTGGAGGTCTGTAGTGATGGACTCTGTAGAACGTTAGTGACCTCTGTGACCTATGACCCTCAGCATCCGCTGACCACCCCTCTGTCATTGTACGTGGTCTAACACTTCGTGGCTGAGCTGCTGTCGTTCCCAATCACTCCCACTGTGTTCTAATCCCACTGACAGTGGACTGTGGAATATTTAGTAGGAGGGAATTTCACCACTGGACTTGTAGCACAGGTGGAGCATCCTATCACGGTACCACACTGGAGTTCACTGAGCTCCTGAGAGTGACCCGTTCTCTCACTAATGTCTGTAGGAGCAGTCTGCATGTCTAGATGCTCGGTTTTATACACCTGTGGCCATGGAAGTGACTGGAACACCTGAATTCAATCATTTGGATGGAGGGTTGAATAGGTTTGGCAATTTAGTGAACAAATACTGTGACTTTGAGTTATTAGACAAACATGTTGGTGTCACTAACAGATCTACAAAAAAGAAACAATAAAATGATACGACTACTAATAACTTTAAACGCCTTCACTCTTACTAATTCATTTGCCCTCACTGGTTAAGAACACCACTTGATAAGCAGGCAGTTCAGATGAACTGGAATTCCTTCTATAGCCCACTAGGAGGCACTGGTCTACCTGCAGAAGGCTTGCTCAGGGTTAAAAGCACTCACTCTGCAGACTGGAGGATGTACTGTAGTAATGTAGAGGCACACAGACAGACAGGAAGTTGTCTGAAAGAGAGTGCAGAAGGTTTTTGACCAGAGCGGTTTTCCCTGTACCCGTTCCTCCGACCAGCATTACTGGCTGAGCACGTTCCAACAGCAGGCGTGTGAAAAACTGCAGCCGCACCGTCTCCGCGGTAGACACCAGCACAGCCTGCACAACAAACACACAGCTCTTCACATTACATCACACCAGGGATGGGCAATAGGATGACACTTAATCAATATGATGATAAATCAGCGGTTAATCAGTTATTTACTATAAGCCCTTAAAGGATCTATAAAATGTAAAACTGTATCTACATTCGGATGGTGTAATACGGAGAGTTCAGTACGTAGAACTGACCTACTAGGAACCTCAAACACTGTTGTTCCTCCTTCACATACGACTCCTGTATTTCTAAGAGGTATGGGAAAACGGGCTGATTCCAAAATCCTAAACTGTTACTGAACAAACTCATTAATATTACAACCCCAACATTGGCATATAGGCATTTACACTCCAAATAAGTCACATACCCTCCTTTTAGAACATCTGAGAACAGAGCACTCACTCTCTCTCTTTCTCTTGCCCAATTTTACACCATGACACACACAGTGGTGTGTCTGCTGAGATGTTGGTGGTGCTGTGTCTGCTAGGATGTTGGTGTATCTGTTAGGATGGTGTTGGTGTGTCTGTTGGGATGGTGTTGGTGTGTCTGTTGGGATGGTGTTGGTGTGTCTGCTGGGATGTTGATGTCGGTGTGTCTGTTGGGATGGTGTTGGTGTGTCTGTTGGGATGGTGTTGTCGGTGTGTCTGCTGGGATGCTGATGTTGGTGTGTCTGCTGGGATGCTGATGTTGGTGTGTCTGCTGGGATGCTGATGTTGGTGTGTCTGCTGGGATGGTGTTGTCGGTGTGTCTGCTGGGATGCTGATGTTGGTGTGTCTGCTGGGATGGTGTTGGTGTGTCTGTTGGGATGGTGTTGTCGGTGTGTCTGCTGGGATGGTGGTGGTGCTGTGTCTGCTGGGATGCTGATGTTGGTGTGTCTGCTGGGATGCTGATGTTGGTGTGTCTGCTGGGATGGTGTTGTCGGTGTGTCTGCTGGGATGCTGATGTTGGTGTGTCTGCTGGGATGGTGTTGGTGTGTCTGCTGGGATGGTGTTGCTGGTGTGTCTGCTGGGATGGTGGTGGTGTCGGTGTGTCTGCTGAGATGTTGATGTTGGTGTGTCTGCTGGGATGGTGTTGTCGGTGTGTCTGCTGGGATGGTGTTGGTGTGTCTGCTGGGATGGTGTTGGTGTGTCTGCTGGGATGGTGTTGTCGGTGTGTCTGCTGGGATGGTGTTGGTGTGTCTGCTGGGATGCTGATGTTGGTGTGTCTGCTGGGCTGTTGTTGTCGGTGTGTCTGCTGGGATGGTGTTGGTGTGTCTGCTGGGATGCTGATGTTGGTGTGTCTGCTGGGATGGTGTTGTCGGTGTGTCTGCTGGGATGCTGATGTTGGTGTGTCTGCTGGGATGGTGTTGGTGTGTCTGCTGGGATGGTGTTGTCGGTGTGTCTGCTGGGATGGTGTTGGTGTGTCTGCTGGGATGGTGTTGCTGGTGTGTCTGCTGGGATGGTGGTGGTGCTGTGTCTGCTGAGATGTTGATGTTGGTGCGTCTGCTGGGCTGTTGTTGTCGGTGTGTCTGCTGGGATGGTGTTGGTGTGTCTGCTGGGATGGTGTTGGTGTGTCTGCTGGGATGGTGTTGTCGGTGTGTCTGCTGGGATGGTGTTGTCGGTGTGTCTGCTGGGATGGTGTTGTCGGTGTGTCTGCTGGGATGGTGTTGGTGTGTCTGCTGGGCTGTTGTTGTCGGTGTGTCTGCTGGGATGGTGTTGGTGTGTCTGCTGGGATGGTGTTGGTGTGTCTGCTGGGATGGTGTTGTCGGTGTGTCTGCTGGGATGGTGTTGGTGTGTCTGCTGGGATGGTGTTGTCGGTGTGTCTGCTGGGATGGTGTTGGTGTGTCTGCTGGGATGGTGTTGGTGTGTCTGCTGGGATGGTGTTGGTGTGTCTGCTGGGATGGTGTTGGTGTGTCTGCTGGGATGGTGTTGTCGGTGTGTCTGCTGGGATGGTGTTGGTGTGTCTGCTGGGATGGTGTTGTCGGTGTGTCTGCTGGGATGGTGTTGGTGTGTCTGCTGGGATGGTGTTGGTGTGTCTGCTGGGATGGTGTTGTCGGTGTGTCTGCTGAGATGTTGGTGTGTCTGCTGAGATGTTGATGTCGGTGTGTCTGCTGGGATGGTGTTGTCGGTGTGTCTGCTGGGATGGTGTTGGTGTCTGCTGGGATGCTAATGTTGGTGTGTCTGCTGGGATGGTGTTGTCGGTGTGTCTGCTGGGATGCTAATGTTGGTGTGTCTGCTGGGATGGTGTTGTCGGTGTGTCTGCTGGGATGGTGTCGGTGTGTCTGCTGGGATGGTGTTGCTGGTGTGTCTGCTGGGATGGTGGTGGTGCTGTGTCTGCTGGGATGGTGGTGGTGCTGTGTCTGCTGGGCTGTTGTTGTCGGTGTGTCTGCTGGGATGGTGTTGTCGGTGTGTCTGCTGGGATGGTGTTGTCGGTGTGTCTGCTGGGATGGTGTTGTCGGTGTGTCTGCTGGGATGGTGTTGTCGGTGTGTCTGCTGGGATGGTGTTGGTGTGTCTGCTGGGATGGTGTTGTCGGTGTGTCTCCTGGGATGGTGTTGGTGTGTCTGCTGGGATGGTGTTGTCGGTGTGTCTGCTGAGATGTTGGTGTGTCTGCTGAGATGTTGGTGGTGCTGTGTCTGCTGAGATGTTGGTGGTGGTGCGTCTGCTGAGATGTTGGTGGATAAAAGTACAACCCAGACAGCAAAACAGTTCTGGCCCACTTGCCAGATGGGTTGATGGCACCTGGGTTGTCTGCTCCCAGAAGTGGACCATATCTGTTTTGGGACAGGTGGGCCAAACGCATCTTGTAAATTTGTGGACAACAAATGACCCACATCTACTAGCTTTCTGGACCCTATTTAATTTGTGCAATGGTGAAAAAGTGTTTAATAAAACACGTAAAAAAAAAACGTGTTCGGTTTTCTGCCTAATGTTTCATTTGTTCGGTTTTGGCTTCAGCCAAAAATGTTAATTTTGGTACATACCCAATAGAGAGATAGAGAGATGTGTACACGACATTAATCATGCCATATATCTTAACAAGCTGTGTATTTGAGACACTAAAGACTGGATATACAGAAGAGGAGGGAGAATATAAGTGAAGATAATGCTCTCGCGCTCGCTCTTGCGCTCTCTCTCTCTGTGGTGTGTGGTGTGGTAATAAGATCCAGTGGCTGAGACAAGTTGTGTTTGACAGCGGACTAACCTCACGGATAGAACTGCTGTCGTCTTTCACTTTGTTCACTGACCCTCTCTAATGTGCTAACTGCTCTAAATTAGGCGGTTATTGTTGGGAAATTAAAACCGCTCTCTGCGGGGGTGCGGATTTTTCCCGGGAAAGAGTCAAGCTGGAAGACAAAAGAAAACTATTCACAGCATGCCGTGCGGGAAATGAAAGGATTGAACCAGCAGTTTACAAAAAGGAAAACTTTTTTTTTTTAAACTTCGGAAACCTTTCGTGCCATCCCAGTCAGGGGCTAATTTGGGCCGGAGAGCGCTGGAGCAGAGCTCCGGCATCTTCAGTTCATGTGAAGCTCCAGTGCTGAAACCGGATAAAAATGTAAATCCATTCTGACACATTTCTGTGAAATCCAATTAGGGAATAGATAATAAACCCTTCTGACGAATTATCTATTACAACCACGTCCCTCATTAACACATAAACGTTCAGTCATTCAGAGTGGGTTAGGTGTGACGTGCTCTATTCTGAAGAAACCTACTGAGTCAGAACGGTTCATAGTGGTGGTGAAGGTAACCGGACGTCCTCCTCTAAAAGCTCCCTCACAGAAAGTAACTACATACAGGTAACGGTTGGGTTCGAGTTTGATGGTCTTTGATGGACAGATGATTTAGGGTTATGTCATGTAGCCTACAGTGTTAGCTTACTACCTTATCACACACAACTCTGAGATACGTTATTCTCCTGTTTCAGTTTAATACCTAGAACCTACAGTGTTAGTGTTAGCTTACTACCTTATCACACCTAATAACGCAGATATTTTATTCTCCTGCTTCAGTTTAATACCTAGAACCCATCAAATCTGTTAGTGTACTTCAAGTTCACACATTGGAGACACTGTCTCAATTAATATCTAGAACATATTGGCATTTTCTGTGTAATTTAATCAATAAGTATCTAGAACTTTGGAGTCTGTACATTATGCTTACCTGCTTAACACTGTAAAAAAGACTCATTGGAAGAAGCAGGGCACCCCCTGACCTTCACCCCCACCATTAACATGACATCATCACTGACCGACCTGTAAGGGCATGTCTGGGTCCATCTGAAACGAGGGCACTTTGTCACTCCAGAGTAAGAAGCGTCTGGTCTGGGGGTCCAAGCAGAAGTCAAAAACAGTGCCATGGTGGGCCGGTAGCTTTACGCTCTTCATCTCTTTAACCCACCACTGGCTGAACTCAGCTCTGTAATCACGGAGCTGCAAAGAAACACATACGACGAACACCTATTAGTTTCCTCACACGTGGTTTAAACACTTCATAACGTACAGTACATTATCCACAAATCTGACTCTAGTTTCATCTGAAATGAGGGATATAAATATATTTATTGCTCTTTTATTAAAAGGGTTTTATTTTCTTTTATTTGCTGGTTTCCTGGTTGTCCAGGAATCAGTTTTAGAACAGGCAGGAGTCAGAACACAGGCAGGCATCATGAGAGACAAATCCACATAGACGAAAACCCAGAAATCAAAGGGTCAAAACCATGGAAACCAACACAGCAAGATACAAGACGAAATAAATCACGGCTCAGAACTCTGGTAGGAACAGCGACTTGGCACACAGGCTGAGCAAACCATGGGGTATAAATGCCAGTCCTAATGAGTCCTAGATCAGCTGCAGGTGTGAGAGTGGGTGGAGCCAGGGTGGAGCAGGAAAGCTGTGCAGTAACACACAGGCACCAGAGAGGGCGGTATGTGACATCCATGTGCTACAAAATGATTGGTCTTCCACCAGGATATTTGACTGTATTGGACAGACAAGCAATGCTGAAAAAGGACGCTCTGAGATTAGTGGACGATGGGATGCTCCTCAGTTTGGTGTTGAAATGTTACCTACTGGTCATCAGTACCGTTGTCCAAGATGTCTGACTATCTGACCAGTGAGGCCTGATGTCTTAGTGAGTGGTGTGAGTGTTAATAAACCAGTTCTAAGTCTGTTCCTCAAAAACAATGACGACATCTACCTGATCTTGATATGTAGCCCCACCAAACGCCCAGATGCAGGCAAACACAAAGTAGGTCTCATAGATGTCACGTGTAGAGTCAGCCGGAACGTTCTCTGGGGTCAGCAGACCATCCAGCAAGGAACACAGAGTCTGAGGATGAGAGAGAGAGAGAGAGAGAGAGAGAGAGAGAGAGAGAGAGAGAGAGAGGCTTTCAGTGCATCTCTGAATCTCTGATCTTAGAAAGATTAAATTCACTTGTGATCACTTCCTTCATTTCTTTATTTCTTAAATTTAAGGATCTTTATTTTTATTAGTCTAATCGATTACAGAGTTCTCTATTCAATAAAAGCCATTAAACAAGACACAACAGGATGTGAAACTAATTCAGGAGGTGGAGTAAAGAGAGCTGTATGCACAGAGGATCTGGCTCTCATGTGTTACTGCGGAAATAAAATGGATTCATTTGAGAAGTTGCAGCTGCAGGTGAATCATCCTCTGCTGTATAAGTGTTCAAGTCAAGTCAAGTAGTTTTTATTGTCGTTTCAACCATACACAGTGGTGTACAGTACACAGTGTAACGAAACAACGTTCCTCCAGGACCAAGGAGCTACATAGAACAATACACACAATAAATACACAAGACAATTTACAATATACAAAACAGCAAACAGTAAGTACAGGGAGGGGACAGTGCAGATAGCCCACTGGTAGTGGGTGCAGTAAAGTGTGGTTGTGTCGATTTTTTTTTTTTTTTTTAAAAGATGAACATTTTTAGCAGCAGTTATGTCCATATTTGGTATACATGTAAACATTTTATACTTTAAGTGTTATGTGTGGACAGATTTAAAAGATGAGGTTATGTGTGTGTGTGTGTGTGTGTGTGTGTGTTCAGACCAGTCATTGAATGTGTGCAGTTATTCAGACCAGACTCTGGGTGTTAAGGAGTCTGATGGCTTGGGGAAAGAAGCTGTTGCCTAGTCTGGATGTGAGGGCCCGGATGCTTCTGTACCTTTTTCCAGATGGTAGGAGGGTGAAGAGTGTGTGTGAGGGGTGTGTGTAGTCATCCACGATGCTGGTTGCTTTGCGGATGCTGTGTGTGGTATGCAGCGTGTGGTTGTACCTGTACCAAGCTGTTCTCTGGGATCGGGATGATGGTTTTAACGGAGCTCCTCATGTGCTCTATGCAGCGGGAGACGTATTTGTCGAACAGGATGGTGAGGTGGGCTCTCTCGGTCTGTCGTTGCCTTCTGTCAATCCAACTGTTTACATACCTGCAACGAAGATGTGGGTAACAATCAAGAGTTAAACGGTACAGTAATGCTTTCAACCTTCAGGATCTGCGTGCTCCAGCTCTTCACCTTCACGACTAGAGTTTAATGTTACACATGTTGTCGGGTTGCAGCTGCTCAGCCATGGAAACCCATTCCTTGAAGCTCACTGATGCACACTGTTCCTGAGCTGATCTGAAGGACACATGAAGGTTGGAGGTCTGTAGTGATGGACTCTGTAGAAAGTTGGTGACCTCTGTGACCTATGCCCCTCAGCATCCGCTCTGACCCAGCTCTGTCATTTTATGTGTCCTACTACTTTGTGGCTGAGCTGCTGTCGTTCCCAATCACTCCCACTGTGTTATAATCCCAGTGGACTGTGGAGTTTTACAAAGAGCATGATTCTTAAAATAATTTACAGATTAACCTACATGTTCCAGCTGAGGTCCTGTGGGTTGATGTACAGGATTCCAGCTCGAGACACAGTGGCAGGCGTGGCGTTCCTCAGGTGGCTGACCTCAAATACGAGTCTCATCGAAGGAGTGAGAGGTATCCTCTCATTGCTGGCCAACGTTAAGACCTGGACAGGAGAGGAAACAGAAGCTCGGTTAGTGTGATGAGATGTGAAGACTTTATATAGCGCCTTAGAGGAAAGAGGAGGGTTTTAAATGGAGCACTCGACCTATTCGACCTAAGCCAGTTGAAACTCGGTTTGTGCCCTGGGTTTCTTTAAACTTTCAGACTGGTTTTTGGCTGTTCCGCCTGTCACTCTGCCCCGTATCAGATTTTGATGCCCCATATTAAAATGGCCCAAATCAGAATTGAAAATGTCAGATTCTGTGTTTTCTGCTGTTCACACCGCTGTTCAGATCCGTTGATGAAGCAGTCCCTGGTAGCTACAACATAAAAGAGAACATGTGTCTGTTAAAAGCCTCTACTCTTTGTGTTTCTGCCATAATGTGAAAAAAGTATAGCTGACTTGCACGGCCAAACTGAGCCACGTGTTTGGAAATCTGCTCCACCTGCTCCAAAGGGTTTCAGCTTTTGGCTGACTCGAGTTGCCTGCCACACAAACTATCTACAAAGCCAACAGGCTAATAAAGGAGCACCTTGTTGTCGTCCATGACCGTGTTCAGAGACTCTATCCACATGGGGTCGATGTCTCCATCCAGAACAATCCACTTGGGTCCAGGGTGAGGGTGACTGGCTTGTTCACGCATGAAGCTGGACAACAGGCCTGAAACAAAACAGCATCGATCATCAGGACTAGATCAGTGCAGTCTATAGTGGTGTGGTCATGTTCTGGTGGTCCAGTGGGCTTGAAGGCACCACTGCATGAAGAGGTGAATCCTTAGCCTCAACAACAACAACAACAACAACGCACTGTCATGAAAACATGCTATCACCAAAGAGGCGAATCTCTATTACCATCTTTCCATTCCCGAGTTGCTGGATGGATGAACCCGAAAAGCTCATCTGTACTCATCGCTTTGGGATTGAGATCATTCCAGACAGGTTTCCTTTTCAAGTTGAAGTAGGTTTTATACAGAGTTCTCAGGATCTGCAAGCAAATAAGGAATCAGCATAAAGCCTTGAAATCCAAATTCTCCAAACTCAAGAGTATGACCTACCTGACTCTTCCCTGTGCCAGCATTTCCCACCACGAACACAGAGTGACGAACGTTCATTAGTTCTTCAAGCTGAATCACCTACAAACAGCATGCAGGTCATATGATTAGAGAGGCCCCCTAGTGACATACATGCAGACGTCTTCGATCACAGTTATGACCAAAAAGAGCCTTCCATTAGTTACAGTAATCCAGCAAAGCTCTGCCTCACCTGGACTATAAGATGAAAGGCAGCGTAGCTGTGATATGCATTAAGTTCTGAATGGTTCTCAGAACATGGGTGCATTAATACAGGCAGCATGGAGGAGGACGATATGGCAAAAGGTCAAATCACGATGCATCATGGAGATTCCTCAATACACAGTAAGTCACAATGTGTATAAACAGACACATTTGCAACACACGATCAACAAAAACATGAAGATGATGATCTGTATTTAGCATTTCTCTCTGTGCTGCACTAAATCCAATTAAAAGGGACTATTAATGATCTGTTTATGATCAAATATACAGTCTGGGAGGTAAAAATAAAAGCATCTATATATATATATATATATCATAAGGCCCAGTCCTAGCATGGGGCTTCTTTTATTCAGTGATAGGAAACGTGGTAGTTCACAGAAAGCCTCACATGCTGATTAGTTTTGCTAGGACTAGCATGGTCATCCTTATGACAGTGGTCAAGAGTAGATACGGACCTCAAGCTCTTCAAGCTTTAAGTACAGCTCGGCTTGACTTGCCATCCCTCAAAATGCTTGAAGACAAGAGTCTAGACTCTTCTCTGTCCTGGAGCCCAGATGGTTGCATTAGCTTCCACTGGCTGTCCGAACAGCAGACTGAACACCATCTCGTTGTGGACTACTTAGGGGAGCACTAATCTAAGTATTTATTGAAATGCACTGTATTGCACTTCTGCTGCACTAACCTCCTTATTTGCTTTCTAGAAATCAGCACTGGTGCTTCACTTATGCTGTATGTAACTTTCTATTTCTCTTTCTAGGAGAAATCAGCACTGATTTCTACCACTCGCAACTTGTTCTGGCAGCGTCAGAGCTCAAGGGGAGTTTAGCACCTACCAGAACATGACTACCCCACTACAGACTGTACTGATCCAGTCCTGATCACCCCAGCCCATACACACTGGGTTCCACTAGCCCACTGGACTACCAGAACTATAACTACACCACTACAGACTGTACTGATCACCCCAGCCCATACACACTGGGCTCCACTAGCCCACTGGACTACCAGAACATGACTACCCCACTATAGACTGTACTGATCCAGTCCTGATCACCCCAGCCCATACACACTGGGCTCCACTAGCCCACTGGACCACCAGAACATGACTACCCCTCTATAGACTAGACTGATCCAGTCCTGACCACCCCAGCTCATATATTTGTCTAAAAAAAAAAATATATATATATATATATATATATATATATATATATATATTTTATATATATTATAATATATATATATATATTTTATTATTATTATAACTGCACTGTAGAAGTAGCCAGATTGTGTTTCATTATACTGACAATAATGACAATAAAGTTTAACTGAATAAGAGTGTCTACTCTCACCAGCTGAAGAGGATAAACACTACCATCATGAGCCTACTGTTTGCAATACATAAGGTTTAACAGGGTTAAAGGTCATGATAAAGGAACGGATGTGGAGGAATGACTGTAAAAAAACCCTCCTTATTTACTGCTGTGTGTAATTCCGACCTTGAGGATGAAGGAGTCCTCCGGTTGGAGTAAGAGTTCCAGGGCGCTCTGCCGAACCAGATGCTCAAAACCCATATCCATCTGCCTCGGCACCTCCACGCCGGGGAAGAGATCGCTGAGCAGACCCAGAAACACAGGAACGTCCTCTGTCACCATCTTCGGCATGTTGAAGTCTCTCAGAGCACGCAGCAAGACCTGCTCATGTAGGAGGAACGGGGGGTCAATGGGCAAACTTCGCGAAAGACACTCAAATCACGACTTAAAACTTTATAGTGAAGACGAAAGCACATCACCTGATCCTCTGGTCTGGCCTTGTCTCCTCTTTTAAGGGCACCAGCAACCACCAGCACGGACTTGACTGCACGCAGCCCCCAGTCATAATGGTCCTGTGTCGTCGCAGCAAATTGGATTGAATCCATTTATAACAATATAAGTGTGCACTGTGACGGTTCAGCCTCACAAGCCACTAATCAAAGGGGAACAGCTTTTTTCAAGCTTACTGACATCAGGACACGAGTATAAGCATTATAAGATATATAAGATGCATCATATATAAGCTTGCCTCAAACCATGCTGACGTGCAGTAGGCGTTTCAGTGTACCTGTTGGGAGAGCAGCTCTCTGCAGAGGTTGTAGAGGGTGATGAACTTCTTGCCCAGCAGCCTGGCGTTCAGGAAACCCTCAGCCATCAGCATGATCTCGCAGATCAGTTCCATATCCGGCACCACCATGGCACACGGCCTGCAGGCACACAACGCATTCATAAAGCATTCGTTTAACAATCACAAGACATTTAAATATAATTTATATAATTATAAATAATATAATTTATTTACACTGTACAAAAAAAGCCTGTAACCTGGCAAATAGAGTCCTGTTCGAATTCTGAAATATGTTGCAGTTGTGGTTCACAGATGACTTTGTTGAGCATGTGTTTGGATTTGATGACAACTTGCTTGGACATAAGTCAAGGTGCCCAATAATGGAAAACGTTTTTTTTCTTAGTGTGGAAAAGTATGGTACCATTCATTGCTCAGTCCATACAGTAAAAACAGCCTGTTTAATTCACTGTTTTCATGATATCCCAAAAACATACACATCTATATATACACCTGTTCTGCCTGTAGCAGTCTAGCGCCACCTATTCACAGTGTGAAGAGTGTTTCAGCCAGGACTGCTTTTTAAATGTAGTCTTATGATTCAGTTTGATGTTTTATACACTCGTCTTCTAAACAGCTGCAAGAAGGAGGTGTGGGAGTGCAGGTGTGTTGGGAAGGAGGATAAAGGTGACCAGGATCAATAACTGATGATAAATTTAGACTGATATGATCAATATTTATTGAGCTACACATACAGAAGTCTGTCTCTCAGTATGGCGTCGGGCCGCCGTGTTCGCTAACCCAACACGCCAGACGTCTCGGTATGGAGCTGTAGAGGTTCCTAATGGTGTCCTGTGATAATCCATCCCATGCAGCTAGAACATCCACACACAGTTCCTGCAGATGGTGCGGTAGGGGTGGAGGTGGAGGGACACCAGGCCTTCTGGACGTGTGACGACAAACCGTTCATCTTGGTGCTGACCACGGTGCCTCCACACACGGATTCGTTGGGCGTCTCCACCAAGACTAAAGCGGGACTCGTCACTGAAGATGACCCGCTGCCATTCTGAGTCACTCCATGACAGTCTGGTACGACCCCACTGCAGTGTTTGGTGACGGTGACGTGGTGTTAAGGACAGTCGTGGTAACGGTCTGTGTGCATGTAGTCCTGCGTGGTGCAGCCGTCTGCCAATGGTGCTGCACTAACAGGATGACTCATGCTCATTTGCTCGCTGAATGTTCACAATCGTGGCTGTTGGGTCAGTCAGGTACAGAGATAAGGCCACGTGCTTACTTACGTCACATGTCTTGCGAGGTCAAACCTACCCACCGAGTCTCATTCCTGTTCGTTTACGTCTTCTTGGTGCTGCTATTTTAGATCATGACCGCATTCATGTGACCGTATGTGTTTAACACACTTCTTTCTAAGCTGCCTACCTCTATCTCTGTATATGTACATACCTGAAGAGAGCTTTAAGGTTTTCAGGTAGCTCTGTTCGTCCGGCATAGCCTGGGTTCATGGTGATAAAGACCCCAACGCTGGGCCTCAAGCTCATCTCCTCCTCCAAGAAGAAAAACCTAGAGACACAAAGTTTAAGGAGCTCATTTGTTTCACTGAAGTCTATTTGTATTTGTGAGCAATCTCAGCCTGACCCTTCACCTCTTCCTTTTATGGCGAATGGCGTCCTGTATGGCCTTTACTTGCACTGCCACCACAGACAGCACCTCCACGGCGATGCGGTTAAATTCGTCGAAGCAGCCCCATGCTCCCGTCTGGGACAGGCCTTTAAAGATGTTTCCTATGGACTGAAGGAAGGACTACTGTACAAACTGCTCACACTGCAGCATGTATAACGGAGTACAAATATGGATCTTGCTGCCTTTTAATATAAATTCTATTAAAATTACAGTATAACTCCACACAGAGTAAAGATTACAGCCAAAAACGATCTTTGTGTGCTGATACCTTGTAATCCATCTGTTTAGAGCAGTTAAAGACGTACACCATGACCCCCAGGGCCCTGCCTAGGTCTTTAGTGGTCTCGGTCTTGCCTGTGCCAGCTGGACCTGCGGGAGCTCCACTCATGGTCAGGTGGAGAGACTGGGTCAGGGTCACATAGCACCTGCGCATAAACACTCAGGATGTTAATGTGGGTAGACATCAATCACTGAAAAAAAAAGAAATCATGAAGGGGCAAACACTTTTTCACATCACTATGTATATATATATATATATATACATAGCTTAAATCAGCATCTCCACATGCACAGCAGGTTCTTAGTGAGGAACCGAAGGTTGGGTTCTAGCTTCACTGGCAGATACAGTGAGCGTCTGGTTCATAAGAACAAGGTCCAGCAGCAAACACACAGGACAACACAGCTACAGACTGGCAGAGGGCCAAACCCCCTCTCTACTGACCGTGATGAGCGCCACCTCATTCCAATGTCCCTTACCCACCGTAAGATGACCTCAAGTGACCTACAGAGAGACTGGCGAGCGGTGGCTGGGGTGGCACAGCGAGCATGGTTCTAAAAACAGGCTTCTGGAGGTCATTAGTGATTTTCTAAATACACAGATCTAATACAATATCTGATCTGGAGTTTGGGAGACATGGTTCCAGTAGTGTAGAGAATCAAACAGAACTGAGGGATTCTGGTCCAACACAAACCCAGAAACTAGAGACATTTTACTAGAGAATAATTTTCAGGTGCTCGGTTATTTTTTTCCAGAGCTGTATGTATATATACACACACAAATGTAGGAGTAGAGAAAATTATATATTATAAAAAAACTATATAAAAAATAAAACATTAAGACCTTAAAATAAAAATACTGTATTTTAGACCTTTAGAAAGATCTTTTAGATTTAGAGATGACTGATGGTCAAAATAACAGAAAGGCCTCCATAAGCCTGATTCAAACTGTCCTCTTTTTATTTCACCCCAGACCATGGCAGACTATTTACGTTTCGGAGCATGTTGCCAACATTGCATTCTATTCAGTTGTGATACGGGTATCCAGCAGCAGTCGTACCTGTCGGTAAGCGGAGTAATGACCAGCCGAGGTTTGTTGCCCAGGTACTCGTAGGAGTAGTGAAAGTGGGCGTCGCAGATTTTGACGAAGCAGTGCCTTTGTTCTTCATCCCAGCAGTGCCTGAGTTGGGAGAGCCAGGCAAAGGCCTGACTGCTGCTCACCTGCGGGGAAAGCTTTAAATTAGAACAACTGACTTGTAAGCTTAGCAGCTCATGTTTGATCCTGCCTGGTTGCCATGTGTTGCTAAAACTGAGTGAGAGTGTATGGGAGGAATGAGGGATGAATAAACGAATAAACATTTAGCCTAGCTGTTAGCTCCCCTCGGCTACTTCACTGTAAAACTGATCCTCTGAAGCGAGTTCATCTTTTATTAATCTTCAGACCTGTATATTTAACTTTCTGAGGCTCATTCTGATGAACACCACCCACTACAATCACTACACCCACAGTTATACTCGGAGTGGGCTGCGTTTAGCCCCCCAGTGTTACCCACCGCCATCTTCTCTGAGTGGAGCAGGCTGAGAGCTGGTGAGGCCGCGGTGCATGATGGGATACAGTACACCATGAAGATAGCTCCACCTGTACACTAGAACCTCTGACTGGAGTAGAACACCATCCGGGTATCTCCAGTACACCATAAAGATAGCTCCACCTGTACACTAGAACATCTGGCTGGAGTAGAACACCATCCAGGGATCTCCAGTACACCATAAAGATAGCTCCACCTGTATACTAGAACATCTGACTGGAGTAGAACACCATCCGGGTATCTCCAGTACACCATGAAGATAGCTCCACCTGTACACTAGAACCTCTGACTGGAGTAGAACACCATCCGGGTATCTCCAGTACACCATGAAGATAGCTCCACCTGTACACTAGAACCTCTGACTGGAGTAGAACACCATCCGGGTATCTCCAGTACACCATGAAGATAGCTCCACCTGTACACTAGAACCTCTGACTGGAGTAGAACACCATCCGAGTATCTCCAGTACACCATGAAGATAGCTCCACCTGTACACTAGAACCTCTGACTGGAGTAGAACACCATCCGGGTACCTCCAGTACACCATGAAGATAGCTCCACCTGTACACTAGAACCTCTGACTGGAGTAGAACACCATCCAGGTATCTCCAGTACACCATGAAGATAGCTCCACCTGTACACTAGAACATCTGACTGGAGTAGAACACCATCCGGGGATCTCCAGTACACCATGAAGATAGCTCCACCTGTACACTAGAACATCTGACTGGAGTAGAACACCATCCAGGGATCTCCAGTACACCATGAAGATAGCTCCACCTGTACACTAGAACCTCTGACTGGAGTAGAACACCATCCGGGTATCTCCAGTACACCATGAAGATTGCTCCACCTGTACACTAGAACCTCTGACTGGAGTAGAACACCATCCGGGGATCTCCAGTACACCATGAAGATAGCTCCACCTGTACACTAGAACATCTGACTGGAGTAGAACACCATCTGGGTATCTCCAGTACACCATGAAGATAGCTCCACCTGTACACTAGAACCTCTGACTGGAGTAGAACACCATCCAGGGATCTCCAGTACACCATGAAGATAGCTCCACCTGTACACTAGAACCTCTGACTGGAGTAGAACACCATCCGGCTATCTCCAGTACACCATGAAGATAGCTCCACCTGTACACTAGAACCTCTGACTGGAGTAGAACACCATCCGGGGATCTCCAGTACACCATGAAGATAGCTCCACCTGTACACTAGAACCTCTGACTGGAGTAGAACACCATCCGGGGATCTCCAGTACACCATGAAGACAGCTCCACCTGTACACTAGAACATCTGACTGGAGTAGAACACCATCTGGGTATCTCCAGTACACCATGAAGATAGCTCCACCTGTACACTAGAACCTCTGACTGGAGTAGAACACCATCCAGGTATTTCCAGTACACCATGAAGATAGCTCCACCTGTACACTAGAACCTCTGACTGGAGTAGAACACCATCTGCTATCTCCAGTAGACCATGAAGATAGCTCCACCTGTACACTAGAACCTCTGACTGGAGTAGAACACCATCCAGGGATCTCCAGTACACCATGAAGAAAGCTCCACCTGTACACTAGAACATCTGACTGGAGTAGAACACCATCTGGGTATCTCCAGTACACCATGAAGATAGCTCCACCTGTACACTAGAACCTCTGACTGGAGTAGAACACCATCCAGGTATTTCCAGTACACCATGAAGATAGCTCCACCTGTACACTAGAACCTCTGACTGGAGTAGAACACCATCCGGGGATCTCCAGTACACCATGAAGATAGCTCCACCTGTACACTAGAACCTCTGACTGGAGTAGAACACCATCCAGGGATCTCCAGTACACCATGAAGAAAGCTCCACCTGTACACTAGAACATCTGACTGGAGTAGAACACCATCTGGGTATCTCCAGTACACCATGAAGATAGCTCCACCTGTACACTAGAACCTCTGACTGGAGTAGAACACCATCCAGGTATTTCCAGTACACCATGAAGATAGCTCCACCTGTACACTAGAACCTCTGACTGGAGTAGAACACCATCCGGGGATCTCCAGTACACCATGAAGATAGCTCCACCTGTACACTAGAACCTCTGACTGGAGTAGAACACCATCCAGGTATTTCCAGTACACCATGAAGATAGCTCCACCTGTACACTAGAACCTCTGACTGGAGTAGAACACCATCTGGGTATCTCCAGTACACCGTGAAGATAGCTCCACCTGTACACTAGAACATCTGACTGGAGTAGAACACCATCCGGGTATCTCCAGTACACCATGGAGATAGCTCCACCTGTACACTAGAACCTCTGACTGGAGTAGAACACCATCCGGGGATCTCCAGTACACCATGAAGATAGCTCCACCTGTACACTAGAACATCTGACTGGACCATCTGGTTCTTCAGTGCACCACGAGGATAGCTAGTAGTATGGGAATAGTATGCAGTATGCCAATACAGCCTGCTGCGACTTGACTCCATATTTTTACACTTGTATTCACATGAATTATATTTTTACACACGGTAAAAATGCACTTTAGATATCAGAGGCACCTACTAAATAAACATTAAGAATTTAATCCATCAGTCATAATCTGTGAGTGCTTGTTTGTGTACGACAGTGTGAAAGAAAGAAGCAGCTTTTATACATCTGAGTTATACATCCACAAACCCGCTCGCTGACGAGTCATCAGGTCTCTTAATCATCACTGACGAGAGAGACAGCAAACACGACCTGACCTTCTGATTGATGAGTTTGGACACCACATCTCTGGCATGGACGTCCATGGTACAAATGGTCATGATCTTCTGCCTGTCCCCTGGACTCAGCTCCCCCAACAGCATGCTTATCAGGGAGTTCAGTTGAGCAGTCTGAAAAAGCCGGGGCAGATATTTCAGAGTTTATGAGGGGGCACGGTAATGGGCCCCGTGAGCATACAGTGAGCTTTGTGGCCCGTGCTTACAGTAATTATATCAATTTACATGCCAGACAGAAGTGGATGGTAATCATAACAGCAGTGGCGGAGACTCAGGGTCACATACTCATCCACGCTCATCAGAGACATCCCTCTGAGTTTATGGAGCGAGGTCATATATCCCAGTCAGGAGGCCAAATAAGCACCCAGCTCATTTATCACTGCGGGCTGCTGGGTGTATGTGTGTTTTCATGCGCAGGCTGCCTTCCTTGTAAACCCGGAGAAGCAACTTCCTACAAGACCGACAAAGTGCTCCTGACTTTGTGAAGCGTGTTTTACAGACAGGAATGAAACCGCGAACAAGGCAAACACGGAAATTTACTCTGACAGATTCCCGAGAAACGATCCCAGATTTAGAAAAACTAACGTAAATCAAAGAAATATGCCACAGCGCCCCCCTGGCTGCCAAATATGTGACTGCATGGCACAGCCTGAGGGACAGTGGGTAACATCCTATCTACATGCATCTTCCAGAACCCCATTCTACTAACCCCAACGGTCCTCTACCAGCCCCCTGTACATACTAGTATATATATGTGTGTATGCATGTGATTATATATATGAGTTTGTGTGTGTATGTGTGTGTACGTGTGTACGTGTGTATGTGTGTGTGTGTGTGTGTGTCTGTGTGTGTATGTCTGTGTGTGTATGTGTCTGTCTGTCTGTCTGTGTGTGTGTCTGTCTGTCTGTGTGTGTGTCTGTCTGTCTGTGTGTGTGTATGTATGTGTGTGTGTGTGTGTATGTATGTATGTGTGTGTGTGTGTGTATGTATGTATGTGTGTGTGTGTGTGTGTGTGTATGTGTGTGTGTGTGTGTGCGTGTGTGTATGTGTGTGTGTGTGTGTATGTGTGTATATGTGTGTGTGTGTATGTGTGTGTGTATGTGTGTGTGTGTGTGTGGGTGTGTGTGTGTGTGTGTATGTGTGTGTGTGTGTGTGTGTGTGGGTGTGTGTGTGTGTGTATATGTGTGTGTGTGTGTGTGTGTGTGTGGACATTTGCATGCTGTTATCTCGAGCGACTTACAACCGTGCTTCGGATAAAGCTTCCTAGCTAGAACAGGAAGGTTAGAATCTAAAACCTGACTCGAGCTCAGACGCTGCACGACCAAGGGGCCAGTGCTGATACCTAAAAAGTAGGTACCTGGCAACCCCAACCCGGCGCTCATACCTGACAAGAAGAAAGGCTGTGCTCAAGATAAGTGCCAAAACAAGCCTTTCAATATATACATCTATTAGTGTTGTACACATTCCCCCCACGTCATCAGCCTACTGAACAGCCAGTAGTGCTGATGCATCGGTAAATGGACCTTGTTCAGTACATCTCACCAAAACCATCTAAATGGTGATCTCCATGGACAACCATCACTCTGCACTTTCCATTAGCATATTATACTCACACATATAGACTGACCTACTGTTATCTTCTATCCACACTGTATATCTGTAGTTCATGTGTATATATATATATATATATCAATATTCTATGCCGTGTATATACCCTGCATCTCTCATCTACCTCAGCCTTACCATAGTGCTATATGGAAATGTGCACATCTGCATATATCATAGTTTTATTAATTTATTCTTTATATTACTGTTATATAAAACTGTATATTTGTATAAACCGAGATTTTGTGCTTAGTATTGTACATATTTATTGTCTAATGTAAATTTTGTATTTAAGTCTGTAAAGGACTACAAACCTAACTTTTTCACTCACCTTCACACCTGTGAAAATGTTCCGTGCCAATATGTAGCTCACTTTCGCTCAGGAATTCAAATCTGGATTCACAAATGATGCGTTTTGCACGTATGACACGTTTTCCAGTTATATATAACCCATATGGGATCTGTGAACGTCCTGACAGTGTATAAAAACGCGTGTGTCTGGCTACAGTGTTGCAGTGTGTATCTCTGTCACAGACAGTCAAATGAGATGTAACCCCCACCCCCTCCCACCCTGGCCCGTATGTATTAGATGTAAAAGCAGTCCAGGTTGGGCTGCATTTATCACTGCGCTGCCTGACAGCGACTCCAATCAGAGGCTGGAAGGGAAAGAGGCAGATTATTCAAACGCTGGCCAAGGACATGCTAACCTTACATGCTGTGGCTGACAGCTCCTGACACTGCGGAGGGAATATGGACAGGGCCGCTTTACCCCGGCCTGTGCAGCTGAGCGCCGCACGCACTTCATCACGGAGCGGATGAGGAAGCAGCTCCGTGCTTGCGGGAGCTCCATCAACTCCCCCAACTCTCAACAGCTCTATCTATAACCCAAACGCGGGGCTGTGGCACAGATAACGAGGGGCAGGGTGAAATAACACAGCCATAAGAAACTGTGACATGAAGCCTGTATCTTCCGGGAGGGCCACGATTTGTGGCTGGCAGCATCAGCGGCATTAAGGATGCAACAGTTCCAGCTTTAGTATTAAAGAGCTGTGAACTATTAGTTACTGAAATGGAAATGCACATGGAATACTGTATTCTGAGCCCCCCTCACTTTATATTTATGAGCTGTTTTTAATTATAAATATTTTATTAAATTTTCAGCATACATTTAATTTCATAACATTATCTAAAAGAATTTAGGAATCTTGTTACTATTGACATTTTTATTGATATAATCATGATTACACAGCAAAATATGTTAACTTGAAAACACTATGTTTAATATTTCTAATAATGAGATTTTATAAAAAAGGAAATGAAAAATGAAACAATTACACAGGAAAAAAATCTTGGCAAGTAAAATAATCTTATATCTAGTTGAATTATCCAAAATATATAATATGTATATTATTTATATGCTTATTATAAATTTAATTAACTTATTTACAGGGATTTATGGCTTATTTTACAAGCCATTTTTTTTGCAAGCCACATTTTTTTCTCTCTACATTGGCAGATAATTTTACTTATTTTAAGAAATGTGTTAGAAACAGGCAAAACTATGCTCCAGAAAATTTCTATTTACTAAGACCACTTAAAAAATATAAATATCTGTATATGCATTAAATGATCTTAACATTTGCTTGCAAGAATTAAAAAATTCTCATTTTAAAATATCAGCTAGATATAAAATCATCCAAAAATTATTTTACCTGTCAAGATATGATTTCTTACAGTGTATCAGACCTATTACCTAACATTTAACTACGTTTAAACTTAAATTACAACTTAATTACAAACAGTTGTATTAATTTCAAACATAATTTTTTGAAACTTTATCTTTTATTATCTGCAAAGATATAAAAAAAATATCTTTAAATATCTTTAAAATAAAATCAAGTACAAATGTCTGGAAATATGTTACATAATCCTATAATATCATAACAAGGAATACTAGATATATTAACTCTATTTCTTTCTTTCTTTCTTTATTATATTATAGAGGTTTATTATTATTATTATTATTATTATTATTATTATTAGATTTTTAATGGCCTGAACAGTATAAGGTAATGAAAGCACATGATTAATAAATTTGATGATTTTCAAATCAAGTTGCTTTAAAATGTGTCACACCACAGGATCATGTCCAATCTGGCAACCCTGATCAGGTGTCTGGCTCTGTATGAACAGCAGTGAGCACTGCAGGAGGCTTTTTAGCCATTGTCTCTTCTGTCAGTGTCCAGTGAACATGGGAGTAATGAAGAACTGCTCTACACCAGGGGATGCTCTAAACTCACCTGGTCGCCACTTTTAAACACTCTACCCCATCACCTTCCCCTCTGTCACACCTTGTGTGACGGTGATGTATCATCTCCTGTAAGGGGGTCAGGGTTCATACACCTGGAGTGAAAGCCTTCTGATTACGTGTACCTGTTTCTTGCTGTAGTCCCGCAGTGCTGTGTCGAAGCCTTCAGCCATCTTCTGAAAGGCCAGCTCCACATCAGCAGTCCACCAGATTTGCGTGGCGGTCAGGGCGGGCTGGGCCGGACGCTCTAAAGCCCACTGCTCCCGCGGACGGTCCTCATACACGCACACGGCCTCGCAGACCTGCCTCCTCACCGCCTCCCTCATGGCCTCCTCCACTCGGGTCAGCCACAGTTCCACCTACAAACAGTCAGATGGACATTAAAACATTAGTTTTTATGTTTTAAGTATTATAACATTACACAGTAAGATAATAACAATAATACAGCTTCTATTCTCACTGGACTTGAATTTAATCTCTGCAGGTTCCAATGGTGCTAAATGCTAACTTTAGCAGGGAAAGCAAAACAAGAGGAAGACATGACGAAGGAGAACCTGAAAAAGACACGTGGTCCTACTTCATAAGGCACTTGTATGTATTGAAAGAGCACATAAGTAACTTACACTCTGACATACAATCAGATTCACTGCGCTGCTTTATCTTCATTAAGCCTTGTGTAATCAAATTCATTTCATTCAGCAGAAATAATAATCATGATGGTCTTTTTTTTTAAATGGCTGTATTCGTAACTGTACACTACATACTACTTGTGTATCTTGGTGCCCGGCTGCTGCACCCGCGGTGTGTGAAGGAGAGATACCGCAGGTCCTTCCTTCCGGCCGCTGTCAGACTGTACAACAGCCGCTCCCCTCAGTAGTCTATTTCTACACTAGTCTATTTCTACACTAGTCTATTCCTACAGTAGTCCATCTCTACACTAGTCCATCTCTACACTAGTCTATTTCTACAGTAGTCCATCTCTACACTAGTCCATCTCTACACTAGTCTATTTCTACACTAGTCCATCTCTACACTAGTCTATTTCTACACTAGTCCATCTCTACACTAGTCTATTTCTACACTAGTCCATCTCTACACTAGTCCATCTCTACACTAGTCTATTTCTACACTAGTCTATTTCTACACTGGTCTATTTCTACACTAGTCTATCTCTACGCTAGTCTATTTCTATGCTAGTCCATCTCTACACTAGTCTATTTCTACAGTAGTCTATTTCTACACTGGTCTATTTCTACACTAGTTTATCTCTATGCTAGTCTATTTCTACACTAGTCTATTTCTACAGTAGTCTATTTCTACACTGATCTATTTTTACACTAGTCTATTTCTACGCTAGTCTATTTCTACGCTAGTCTATTTCTACAGTAGTCTATTTCTACACTGGTCTATTTCTACACTAGTCTATTCTACGCTAGTCTATTTCTACAGTAGTCTACTTCTATTCTACTATGTGCAATAGAACCCAGTAATCTACCTCTATTCTACTACGTGCAATAAAACTCAGTAGTCTATTTCTACACTAGTCTATTTTTACACTAGTCTATTCCTACACTAGTCTATTTCTACACTAGCATACTTCTACACTAGTCTATTACTACACTAGTCTATTTCTACACTAGTCTATTCCTACACTAGTCTATTCCTACACTAGTCTATTCCTACAGTAGTCTATTTCTACACTAGTCTACTTCTATTCTACTATGTGCAATAGAACCCAGTAATCTACCTCTATTTTACTACGTGCAATAAAACTCAGTAGTCTATTTCTATTTCTACTTTGTGCAATAAAACTGCATAGCATAATCCCGTCTAGGATTTACATTTTTAGTATTTATTTATATTTTCTGTACTTTTTGTGTATATATATATATATTCCTCTGTGCTGCTGTAACACTGCAAATTTCCCCACTGTGGGATCAATAAAGGATTATCTTCTCTTAATCTGTCACCACTGGTGTCTGCTGTGAGCCTAGAGTGGCCCACACATTTACAAGATGCTGCAAGTCTGCTGTACAAAGCGCTATATGAATAAATCTGACTTGACAAGTAGAAGCATCGTGGCAGGCCAAAATAAACCCTATCAACTCTCTGTACAGCGCGGATCCAGGTATTACCGGCCCGGTGCAGTCACACTGGGTGAAGAAGGGCACGTATTCTCCCTCTGCACTGAGCATCCCCACAGCCTCCGTGTCCTTCGGCCCGAACTCCAGGTCAGCCAGGCTGTCGAACAGCTTCGCAAGGTGATGAGTGACCTGAGCACAACGATACAACCCAGCTGTCTCATTCTTTACAGATCAGGACAAAAGAGCACACGGTGATACCAGCGCAGGAGCGAAACAGGACAATGCGCGTCTGAAAGAAAGGGTATAATGATGCGTGCATAATGACGGAATTAAGGATGTACTGGTACTTCTAATTATAATCAACGCACAATGAGAGCAAGACGAGGAACCCTGACCCTTTTCTGGTTGAGCGCCTGATACGAAACGCTGGCGGGTATGTGGGAGGATACAGCAGGGTCGGAGTCAACCGGAGTGTAAAAAATGTCTTTCTTTATTATAATCATATTCTGGCGAGGAATGATGCCCTTCTAACTATCAGTGCAATGAACAAAAAAGTTTAATCAAAACAGATAAAGGTCACGTGGAGTGAGGAGGAAACTCATTATGCTCTTTTCTGTGTTGAATTATAATCTGCGCTGGAATCGGAGCTACAGGCAGTGATAAATGGCCGCATACAGTCTCGCCTGCTATACGGCTCGATGAAAAGAACCGGCCCAGTGAAGGTTAAAGCTATCATCGGGGACATACAGTAACTGTCCATAGAGCATGTGTCCAAATCCACATCACTATAGACCTGTCAGATGGGATCCGAGGTTCATTTCTGATGTCTGGCTTATTTGTTCACATAGATTCAATATACAGGGGTTGGACAATGAAACTGAAACACCTGGTTTTAGACCACAATCATTTATTAGTATGGTGTAGGGCCTCCTTTTGCGGCCAATACAGCGTCAGTTGGTCTTGGGAATGACATATACTGCGTCCTGCACAGTGGTCAGAGGGAGTTTAAGCCATTCTTCTTGCAGGATAGTGGCCAGGTCACTACGTGATGCTGGTGGAGGTTCGTCCTTCTTGGTGGTATGCTGACATTACCCTGGATACCGTGGCTCTTGATACATCACAAAGACTTGCTGTCTTGGTCACAGATGCGCCAGCAAGACGTGCACCAACAGTTTGTCCTCTTTTGAACTCTGGTATGTCGCCCATAATGTTGTGTGCATTGCAGTAGTTTGAGCAGAACTGTGCTCTTACCTGCTAACTGAACCTTCACACTCTGCTCTTACTGGTGCAATGTGCAGTTAATGAAGATTGGCCACCAGGCTGGTCCAATTTAGCCATGAGACCTCCCACACTAAAATGACAGGTGTTTCAGTTTCATTGTCCAACCCCTGTACATCAAATAAGCCCCCCGGACAAAAACGAGTCACCTCTGAGCCCTTTTTCACCAACATGGGGCCGGTGCCCCATGTCGAAACGTTCTGCGCTTTTCCACCGCAAGGAAACTGCCTCACGGCCGGAAAACTAACTCTCTGGTCTGGAAGCATGGAATCTGTGACGCAGGCAGAAAAGGGGCTTGGCTGGGGCGGCCACACATCCAGTTTTAGGTCGGACAGTCTGGTTTGCCACTGCAGTAACTGGACTGATGTGTCTATTACTTCTCTTTTAAGGATGAACTATTTAAAATGTTCACCTGCTAACAGTATTATGTGTCCCACTGGCTCACGTCTGGAACTCGGGAGCAGTCGTATCCCGCCAGTGATGTGCTCGAAGAGCGTTTGACAGGAGGCGTCTGTCTTTTAATGAGCTAAAATGTGAAGCATTCAAAACATGTGCCGTTTAATCTGTGCAGGGGATCTGTAATGGGAGACACACTGCAGATAGCTAAGAACCTTAACCTGCTGCTGTATTTCAGCTTCATAATGGAACGAGTCATCTTGTCTTCAATGGCTGTCTATAATGATCCCTCTGGACAGCACGAGGCATCCACCATATCTGGACCAATTGACCAATTATTAGATGCAAGGGTGTCTGAACATTGATCTGACCAGTACCAGCTGTTATTTGTTTCTTTCAAGAGACTCACGTTGAATTTCTCAAAACTTCTCCAAAGTCTGTAAACCTGGTTTAGGATTTTTTGTTTCTTCTCACTATCCAAATATCCCCAAACACATTCAGCTATGTTGAGGTCTGGACTCTGGGGTGGTCAGTCCATTGTTCATGGAACACCAGCTGCTTCCTTGTTTGATGTGTGTGCCTTCTTAGATGGACATACGACTCCAGTTACACACAGTGAGAGGCAGAGGCCCCTTTTCGTAGCCTAAGACCACTGAATGTGAGTGACTTACAATAGGAAGGAATTGAAAGGTCGACTCCACAGATTCAGGAAACTCTATTACTGGGCTGTATCATCACAAAACTCTTAACGGAAACATAAGAAAAAGTAAATTAGATACATGGTTGTGTTTATGGGCCAGAGAGGGTTCATTTACTGTTCTCTGTGAATTACAAGAATAAAAATCTAAATAAAAAACTTCCAAAGCCTGGTGCCTATTCTATACAGGGATAGGAAACATGGTAGCTCTTCAGAAGCTCTGATTCTATAGGCGGAAATAGCTAACAAGATTTTACTATGACTGATGCATGTGAAGTAAGTCCTCTGGGTCTCACCAGGTTCGTGTGGTGAACAGAGTAGGTAAAATAATGACTATGCAGCCTGGATAGCAGCACAGCTACAAGCATTACCTGTTTAGGCTGGTTGCCCTTGGATAGGATATCCAGCAAGTCAGCGGAAGAGACGAAGTAGAAGCGCGGGAACGCTATTCTCTTTGATTCCAGGTATTTGGCTAGTGCTTTCTCGCACACAGCAAGCCTGGAGAAACACAAATACTCAGCAGTTAATTCCTGTTGACTGTAAGAAGGTATAAAATGTTTAAAATTAGTATAAAATGATTTTCGACGAACCTCATTTGCAAATCCTCAAGCGTCTCCAAAAGGCGTGGCTTGTTGGTGGCAGCGATCACATTCTTGGTTTCGGCACTTTTAAACATTAAGTCCTAAACACGCATGTTCAGTAATAATAGGAAAACAGGGACGTTAGGACATTTTTTTACCATCCCTAGAATAGAGAAAACTGATGTCTCTGATACCCAACATATGCATTTATGTGTATTTATATATATTCAGTGTATATGATTCTTTCATTCTTTCATTCTTTCAGATTTTCATATTTGTGTCAATCAAAATCAGCTCCTTTGTTTAAAATCTTCCGACTGGTTAGAAGTGCAGTGGTGACCATATTTATTTATGCCCCATCAGAACAACAGCATGTCCTATGTGGGTTTATTAATAATTTCTGTCAGCTTAATAAAGCTCTCCTCTGGCTTTTAAAAATGCATAATGCACTAAAGATTCCACATCAAGTCCAATGTCTCTAGGGACGCACCGAAATGAAAACTTCTGAAAATGTTCTTCTCTATGTTCTTCTGTTTTTGGAGCCCTGCTGAGAAGCTGTATGGCACAGTGTCAATAACACTCAAATGTTGAGAAAGCTGTAATCCAAAAACCCACCTTAAAGTCGTTGTTGATGGAGTGGAATCGGAGCGTGTCGGCGGGTAGTTGGCGCTGAATGTCGTCCGAACCCATGAAGATGCTTTCCAGGTGAGCCCAGCTCCTCTGCACCTCTAACCACAGCATCAGCACCGATTCAGCCTGAGTGAGGCGGGTCTGCAGAACCAGCACCTGTCTGTGGAAAAACTCCACCTGCTTCATCTGCGACATGCCCTGCAGCTGCACCTGAGGGAGAACAGGATGACGCACAGACGCTCAGCAGGACGACACACTCAGCAGGAAGGCTGTGAACAGAGCTAGCAGCTCTGTGACTCTGAAATATTACATTCATTTTGTCACACAGTTTTAACAGTGCTTCCTCTCCAGAGGTTCCAGAGTGAGTGGTTACTGCATCACAGGTTCATGCATCATGCCAATTACACCTCTCAGATAAAGTTCAGGGCCAATCACATCTCACAAGAAAAGTCCATAACAAATCATGACTCAGAGAAAAAAAAAAGATTAGGACCAATCAAATTTTAGGTTTCACAGGTTACACTCACAAAACAAGTTCAGGGCAAGTTCAAGACTAATCACATCTCATCAGACAAGTTCAGGACTAATCATATTTCACAAGACATGCTCAGGACTAATCATATCTCATAAGACAAGTTCAGGACTAATCACATCTCATTAGACAAGTTCAGGACTAATCACATCTCATCAGACAAGTTCAGGATGAATCACTTCTCATAAGACAAGTTCAGGACAAATCACATCTCATAAGACAAGTTCAGGACTAATCATATAAGACAAGTTAAGGACCAATCATATCTCATAAGACAAGTTCAGGACTAATCACATCTCATAAGACAAGTTCAGGGCTAATCATATCTCATAAGACAAGTTCAGGACTAATCATATAAGACAAGTTAAGGACCAATCATATCTTATCAGACAAGTTCAGGACTAATCACATCTCATAAAACAAGTTCAAGACTAATCACATCTCATCAGACAAGCTCAGGACTAATCATATCTCATCAGACAAGTTCAGGACTAATCACATCTCATCAGACAAGTTCAAGACTAATCACATCTCATCAGACAAGTTCAGGACTAATCATATTTCACAAGACATGCTCAGGACTAATCGCATCTCATCAGACAAGTTCAGGACTAATCACATCTCATCAGATAAGTTCAAGACTAATCACATCTCATCAGACAAGTTCAGGACTAATCATATCTCATCAGATAAGTTCAGGACTAATCACTTCTCATAAGACAAGTTCAGGACAAATCACATCTCATAAGACAAGTTCAGGACTAATCACATCTCATCAGACAAGTTCAGGACTAATCACATCTCATCAGACAAGTTCAGGACTAATCACTTCTCATAAGACAAGTTCAGGACAAATCACATCTCATAAGACAAGTTCAGGACTAATCATATAAGACAAGTTAAGGACCAATCATATCTCATAAGACAAGTTCAGGACTAATCACATCTCATAAGACAAGTTCAGGGCTAATCATATCTCATAAGACAAGTTCAGGACTAATCATATAAGACAAGTTAAGGACCAATCATATCTTATCAGACAAGTTCAGGACTAATCACATCTCATAAAACAAGTTCAAGACTAATCACATCTCATCAGACAAGCTCAGGACTAATCATATCTCATCAGACAAGTTCAGGACTAATCACATCTCATCAGACAAGTTCAAGACTAATCACATCTCATCAGACAAGTTCAGGACTAATCATATTTCACAAGACATGCTCAGGACTAATCGCATCTCATCAGACAAGTTCAGGACTAATCACATCTCATCAGATAAGTTCAAGACTAATCACATCTCATCAGACAAGTTCAGGACTAATCATATCTCATCAGATAAGTTCAAGACTAATCACATCTCATCAGACAAGTTCAGGACTAATCACATCTCATCAGATAAGTTCAGGACTAATCACATCTCATCAGATAAGTTCAAGACTAATCACATCTCATCAGACAAGTTCAGGACTAATCACATCTCATCAGACAAGTTCAGGACTAATCACATCTCATCAGACAAGTTCAGGACTAATCACATCTCATCAGACAAGTTCAGGACTAATCACATCTCATCAGACAAGTTCAGGACTAATCATATTTCACAAGACATGCTCAGGACTAATCATATCTCATAAGACAAGTTCAGGACCAATCACATCTCATCAGACAAGTCCAGGACTAATCACATCTCATCAGACAAGCTCAGGACTAATCATATCTCATCAGACAAGTTCAGGACTAATCACATCTCATCAGACAAGTTCAAGACTAATCACATCTCATCAGACAAGTTCAGGACTAATCACATCTCATCGGACAAGTCCAGGACTGATCACATCTCATCAGACAGGTTCAGGACTAATCCCATCTCATCAGACAAGTTCAGGACTAATCATATCTCACAAGAAAAGTTTGGGACTAATCACAAGTCATAAGTTCAGGTCTAATCAAATCTCACAAGACAAGTTCAGGACTAAGTTCAGAACTAATCACATCTCTATGCACTTCTATAAACTCTAAGATCTATACCGTGAGTTTAAGTTCTGTGTGAGGGCTTTTTGAACCTACATAATAATATTTGCTCCGTATTTGTTTTCCTGAATAGGGTCAGCGTCTGGCTGCAGTGTTGTGTTTGGCTGGATCTGGTTCCCAAGCTCGCAGAACACTAACAAAAGGAACCAATGTGTGGTCTGCACCAATAAATCAGGGACATGAAAGAAGGCGGCTGACAACAGTTGATATGTGGATCCGCTCCTGAGGAGGAATGACATAGAAGCTCTAAACACGCCTCATACCCCAGGCAACTGCAATGGCTCACTCCCGATAAGCTGGGTAAACATGCTAAGCCATGATGTAGCTTAGCGCTCATTTCATTTTAACATCTAAAGACAGCAGAGTGTGTTCAGGTAATATGGCACAGGCAATATGTCATAGATCCTGAATGACTGTTTTCTCTTTATGTCTTTTAATACAGAAAGTTTCTGCAACTGTCTGATGGTCCACTCTACTGCACAGATTCCAGAAAACTCAGATATAACACAGGGGAGTTACGATGCACAGATCTCACGTTACCGAGCTCTAACACAGTTTTATCTGATTTATGTGTAGGTAATTGTACCTGATGCTCCTCTAGCCTCTCAATCAGTTCATCGCTGCACTTCAGCATCGGGGTGCAGGTGCGAAAATGCCTCTCATATGCGAACTCCATCAGGGCCCAGGTCTGGCTGATCTCGCTTAACACCTGATGAAGGAAAAAGACAGAAGGTTGGTTCAAGTGACAGTTCAGGTACCAAACCGGGTGGGTTTGAATTGCCACCTTTATTTTTATTTTTTTTATTCTGTGCCTTTATAAAGAACGTCTATCTATCAGTGAGGGAAAGAAGATGGAGGAGAAGAATAAACAGAAACCTTTTCAATGGCCATCTCTTTAACCGCCTTGGCCACTGTGCTGTGAACCTCTTCTTCATACTTATGGAGCTGGAGAGCCAGTAAGTCTGCGAGCGTTGTTCTTTCGGTCAGAGTGACGTCCACCTGAGAAAAAGAAGTTGGGAGTGATTTGAGTGATTCACATCTGATACATCTGGAAGGCAAGGTGACCCTGCAGTCATCGATTTTCTCTTTAAGGTTTTCACGGTTCATGGTTTGGTGTGTTGCTTTCAAAACTAAATCTAAAACACTCTGTAGTTGTGAGTCTTTGATGTTCACTGTGGTGTCAGATTTTGGACGCCACTGTAAACAGAAGGAAAGACAGATGAACGAATAGCTGTCTGGATGGACAGATGGATGCATAGATACCGTTTGGGCTCCTTTGCTCAGCTCACCCATCGCAGCTGTAACAGCTCCGGCTCTTCTGGGAAGGCTTTCCACAAAATTTAGGAATGTGTATTTGGGAATTTCTGAATATTGTTCCAGAAGCACATTTGTGAGGTTAGACAGTGATGATGGACAAGAAGGCCTGGCTCGCAGTCTCCGCTCCAATTCATCCTAAACGTGTTCTATTGGGTTGAGGTCAGGACAATTCAGTCCATCGGATTCAAAAAAAAAAAAAAGAAAAGAAAGAAAAGCGTGATTGGTCACTCCAGTGAACACGTCCAGTGGCGGCGCTTTACACCACTGCATTCCACGATCTGCATTGCGCTTGGTGATGTAAGCCTTGGATGCAGCTGCTCGGCCATGCAGCTCTACACACTGTTCCTGAGCTGATCTGAAGGCCACATGAAGTTTGGAGGTCTGTAGTGATGTAGAAAGTTGGTGACCTTTCACCAACTTTCTACATCCGCTGACCACGCCCAGTCGTTGTACGTGACCTACCACTTGGTGGCTGAGTTTCTATCGTTCCCAATCACTCCCACTGTGTTCTAATCCCACTGACAGTGGACTGTGGAATATTTAGAGCTTGCACATGTGGCATCCTATCACGGTACCATGCTGGAGTTTACTGAGCTCCTGAGAGCGACCCGTTCTCTCACTAACGTCTGTAGGGGCCGTCTGCAGGTCTAGGTGCTTTTATACACCTGTGGCCATGAGAGTGATTGGAGCACCTGAATTCAGTAGTTTGGATGAGGGAGTGATGATAAATAGACAGACAGACAGACAGACAGACACATAGACAGATGTCACTCACCCCAGTAGCTCTAACCAGCTGTGTCCAGTGTCGGTCTCTCATAGCTGTGTTCTGTAGCTCTGTCACCGCCCGCAGTGACGTCAGCAGATCCTTCAGTAAACGGTCCAAACCGACAAACACGTCCCAGGCTCTGGCTTCCTTATCAAGAGTCTGCATTTCCTGTCCCCAGAATAAAAACGTGTGTTAGTTCTGAAAGGTTCTCCCAGACAGTCCATGGAACCTGATATTGGTTTGTTTTGAAGCAGCCAGTGTGTTGATTGGTAGGGTATACAGTGGTCTGGTAGATGTTCTTACTTTTGCAAACCTCCTTAGTTCTGCATCCATCTCAAGCACATTAATCTCTCGCCAAGCCGTCAGTGACCAGGCTGCTATACAACTCTGTGAAGACAACAACATCAGTTACGCATCAGCTTTTGTATAAGTTATGTACAGGAAAGTGCTCAAGCTACAAACGTCTCCTTAGACGATACAACAACAATCCGTCTAACAATATCTTGGTCCGGTCAGTCAGAGTCGATATGCAGAAGGAATGATGCTTCATGCAGAGCCAGACAGATAGATAGACAGACAGAGAGAGAGACAGGTAGACGGATAGATTCATTACTGTTAACAACTGAGCGTTTCTGATTAACCTGAGCGCAGAGCAGCAGATCCCAGAGCTGCTTTAAGGTGGAAATCTCTCTCCTCCACAGTCTGAGCTGCCTGAAGTCTGGGCTGCTCACTTCAAACAGCTTACAGCACTCCTGCAGCTCCGCCAGCTCCAGCTCCAGAGCGACCACCCCGCTGAAGCACTGAGGAACCACAGCACAGGAAACAGAGTGTTAACTCAGCTGCTCAGGGTCAGTGCACAGAGAAGTGGAAACAGTATGGCATCAAGGCACTTAAAAAGAGAAGCTTCCTCAGAAGTTCGTTAATGAGCCGCTTCTCCAGTGAGTCCTGCCTCAGAACCAGAAACAGTTTGCTAAAATCAACAAATGGGAGACGATGTACTTTGTCCAGCTGAGAGTACGGGCTCTCTGCGTTGTACTCGAGTGGAGCTTCTGATCGAAACCTTTCTTCAAACTGGCTCAGCTTTACCTGTGGATCAGCAAAAGGACATGTCAGATCATTTATCATCTGCAGTCTGTGCTAAAACCCAGAACATAACAACCATAGTTGCTAATGGTTACGGAATATGAAGGTTTAACATCTTAACAGAGAAACGGGATGGCCAACCTCGAACTCTCCGTACTTCCTGCGTATGATTGCCACCTCAGCATTCTGGAGAGGAGCCACCTCATGCTTTACAGTCCAGGCCAGTTTTTTAATGCTGCTCCACCTATCAGGCAGCTCCTGAACACAGAAGGGCTCGTCTCACAGCACTGCTGCTAGGACAGGTTAACCAGAACAGTTATGTACTGCATACCGGAGTATCTAGAGTCCTCACCTCCAGCTGCATGTAGACGCTATCTGGCAGCGTTTCTCCGTACTGCTCCAGAAGACTGACCACGGCCCGCAGAGGCTCAAACAGCTGATCTGTGCTGGGCTGTCTGTCTCTGACCGCCAGCAAACACCCCATGACCTGCACCAAAGCCTGATACTCTCCACTCTTCACCGGCTCTCTCAGCCCTGAGTCGGCCCTCAGGATGAACTCCTCCAGCTCTGCAGCGCTGAGAGAGGCAGGGAGCGTACAAACCAGCAGGAATTCATTAGTGAGGTCAGGTACTGACGTTAGAACATAGCTGTGAGGATTTGATTGAGTACTAGTGAGGTCAGGTAGTGATGTTGGAACATGTCTGTGAGGATTTGATTGAGTATTAGTGAGGTCAGGTACTGACGTTGGAACATTTCTGGGAGGATTTGATTGAGCATGAGTGAGTTCAGGTACTGATATTGGAACATTGCTGTGAGGATTTGATTGAGTATTACTAAGGTCAGGTACTGATGGAGCATTGCTGTGAGGATTTAATTGAGCATTACTGAGGTCAGGTACTGATGTTGGAACATTGCTGTGAGGATTTGATTGAGCATTACTGAGGTCAGGTACCGATGTTGGAACATTGCTGTGAGGATTGATTGAGCATTACTGAGGTCAGGTACTGATGTTGGAGCATTGATGTGAGGATTTGATTGAGCATTAGTGAGGTCAGATACTGATGTGGGAACATTGCTGTGAGGATTTGATTGAGCATTAGTGAGGTCAGGTACTGATAGAGCATTGCTGTGAGGATTTGATTGAGCATTAGTGAGGTCAGGTACTGATGTTGGAGCATTGCTGTGAGGATTTGATTGAGTACTAGTGAGGTCACGTACTAGACACTGTTGGTAAACTTCTACAACTCATCTGGCGTGTTGGGTTAGCGAACACGGCGGCCCGACGCCATACTGAGAGACAGACTTCTGTATGTGTAGCTCAATAAATATTGATCATATCAGTCTAAATTTATCATCAGTTATTGATCCTGGTCACCTTCATCCTTCTTCCCAACACACCCGCACTCCCACACCTCATTCTGGGAGCAGACGTTCTGTTAAGGATGTGTGTGGCACTGTAAAGTTTCATCTTACCTGTCAGTGACATATGCAATGAGGTGCTCCTTGAACATCCAGCTCCATTTCTTGATTGTGTTTAAAAGGCTCATCTTGAACGGGCGGACATCCACCTTAAACCAGCCCTCAAACACGCGCCCGTCCTCCAGCCTGCTGACCTGTATGTACAGTTCTTCGTAATAGTCGATCTGAACAGGGAAAATGGAGGTAGATAACATTTCAGCCTTTACTTTACACAGTTAAAGCTCCACTCCCCAGTCCATCTATGGAAAAAAAAGAAGTGCTTTGAATTCATTGTGTTTGTGAGGTCACAAAAATAACAACTCATTTCCTACAATATGGGATTAGCTTAAAAACACAGGAATGTTTCTTTAACAAGACAAGAGTATGGAGCTTCACCTGCTCTTTGAACTTGTCGGTTGTGGGCGGATTCTCTGGTAAATCTTCTCCGTATGCTTCTACGTACTCAGCAGTGAGAGACTGACCATAGAGGAGAAACTGCCTGAGAAACTCGGCCCGCTCGTCCAGCCACAGGTGCGAGTAGCACTCAAACGTGCTCTGGTACTGAGAGACTCTCCTGACGACATCACTCACTCGCTCCATTACCTCCTGTCGCATGTCTAAGAGGTCCAGCATGTCGTCCATATCATCCTGTCAAGAAATTGAAGACATTTATAAAGGCTAGACGTTAATATGGCACTAAACTGTTTTATGTTCATGAATATAGCCATATGCTGAAGTCTGAAGACCTGGTCAATAGCTTTGCTGATTTCCAAGTGTAAATAAGTGAACCTAGACTGCACTGCTAAAAGTATTCGCTCATCTGCCTTCACACGCATATGAACTTGAGTGACGTGCCATTTTTAATCCGTAGGGTGTAATATGATGTTGTACCCTTAACAGCTTCAACTCTTCTGGGTAGGCTTTCCACAAGGTTTAGGAATGTGGTTATGGGAATTTCTGACCATTCTTCCAGAAGAGCATGTGTGAGGTCAGACACTGATGTTGGACGAGAAGGCCTGGCTCTCAGTCACCACTCTAATTCATCCCCCAAAGGTGTTCTATCGGTTTGAGTCCAGTTCCTCCACACCTCCACTCGCTCATCCATGTCTTTATGGAGCTTGCATAATGCATCATGTTGGAGCAGGAAGGGGCCGTCCCCAAACTGTTCCACAAAGTTGGGAGCATGGAATGGTCCAGAGTCTCTTGGTCTGCTGAAGCATTAAGAGTTCCTCTCACTGGAACTAAGGGGCGGAGCCCAACTCCTGAACACCACCCCCATCCCCCCTCCACCAAACTTTACTCGGCACAGTGCAGTCAGACCAGTACCGTTCTCCTGGTAACTGACAAACCCAGACTCGTCCATCGGATTGCCAGACAGAGAAGCGTGATTGGCCACTCCAGAGAACACGCCTCCACTGCTCTAGAGTCCAGTGGTGGCGCTGTACACCACTGCATTGTACGCTTTGCGCTTAGCTTAAGAACAGCATGTAGGGCTTCATGGAATGGGTTTCCATCGCTGAGCAGCTGCATCCAAACCTTACATCACCACCTTCCTATTCCATGAAGCTCTCTACACGCTGTTCTTGAGCTAAGCTGAAGGTGAAGTTTGGAGATCTGTACCGATTGACTCTGCAGAAAGTAGGTGAACTTGGTTTTACACACCTATGGCCATGGAAGTGATTGGAAAACCTGAATTCAATGATCTGTATGGGTGAGTGAATCCTTTTGGCAATATATTATATTTAACATGTGCCCTAAACCTTTGTGCAGGTCATATTTCATACTTCTGAATACGTTAAATTAAGTGAAGACATTAACAGTTGCATATTATGCACAAATGCATTCGATTCAGTCTGTGGGGAGAAACCTGTGTAAATTTCAGCATTTCTTCACCTGATAGTCCTTCATGTCCAGGTGAGATGCCAGCCGCTTGACCTGAGCAGACATCTTGAACACATCTGCCAGCAGTCCCTCCACCAGCTCATAAAAACCATCTCCGGCGTGCGCATCCATAGAGGGTCTGAAGACCATCTCGGGGCCGCTGAGCTCCATCTGAGCCTCTAACAGTGGAGCATGCCTTACAGAAACGTCCATGTTCTCAACAAAGAACTCCAGAGAGTGAGAGACGGCGCTGAAAAAGCCTTCCACCACCATCTCATCCACGTATTCCTCGTAGTCCCGCCATGCTTCTGAACCACCATCTGCTCCAAGCAGGTCCTTGTTCTCCTGTTAAAACCAAAGAAAATGACATGGCCTCAGAAAACAGAGCTTCGTCTTCAGAGGCCTCAGCTCTATCATCTCTAACTGTGCAACAACTGAGGAGCTATAGAGATACAAGGGGTTTCTATTAAAGTGGCCAGGAAGCAGGACAGGGGCTTTCATTACAGTGGAATGGTAAAGGTGAAAAACCATCTCCTCTGATGTGTTTCCTACAACCTGAGCCTCACCTGTAGCAGCCTGTGAATGATCTCTCCATCTCTCCGGATACCGCTGTACCTCTTTGCCACTCTTGCTGCTCTGTCCTCCAGCATCAGCAGCGTGTCTTTCTTGTTGTCCTTCCTGCAGAACACTGGCTCCTTGCCCCAGCCCTTCATCAGCTCCTGGATCATCTCCACATTGTCCTTGGCCTTCTGAAACCTGCGTTCCAGCTTACAGACGGTGTCCCTCACCTGGCAGATGTAGCTCCAGCAGCTCTGGTGTTGCCACGTTAGCTCAGTCTCAGCCTGATACAGCTGCAGGTCCACGGCCTCCAGCTCCGCCTTCATCAGAGAAACCTCCACACCTACAGCCGTCTGCCGGACCTTGTTGTACGACTGGACCAGCAGCTGCAAACTGCTAATGCACTGAAATGGAAATGGGAATTTTCATGGAATACTGACTGAATGATCCAGGCTCCACCCACAAATAAGTTCCTCCCATTCAACCTAATGAGAAACTGTAGAACAGACTCGGTGTACCACAGTACCTACATTTAGAGCTTAGAGTTATACACTCAGTCTAATAAGAAACTGTGGAACAGACTCAGTCTATACCACAGTACCTACATTTAGAGTTAGAGTTATACACTCAGTCTAATAAGAAACTGTGGAACAGACTCAGTCTATACCACAGTACCTACATTTACAGCTTAGAGTTATACACTCGACCTAATGAGACACTGTAGAACAGACTCAGTCTATACCACAGTACCTACATTTAGAGCTTAGAGTTATACATTCGACCTAATGAGACACTGTAGAACAGACTCAGTCTATACCACAGTACCTACATTTAGAGCTTAGCGCTATACACTCCACCTAATGAGAAACTGTAGAACAGACTCAGACTATACCACAGTACCTACATTTAGAGCTTAGAGTTATACACTCGACCTAATGAGAAACTGTAGAACAGACTCAGACTATACCACAGTACCTACATTTAGAGCTTAGAGTTATACACTCGACCTAATGAGAAACTGTAGAACAGACTCAGACAATACCACAGTACCTACTTTTAGAGCTTAGAGTTATACACTCGACCTAATGAGAAACTGTAGATCAGACTCAGTCTATACCACAGTACCTACATTTAGAGCTTAGAGTTATACACTCGACCTAATGAGAAACTGTAGAACAGGCTCAGTCTATACCACAGTACCTACATTTAGAGCTTAGAGTTATACACTCCACCTAATGAGAAACTGTAGAACAGACTCAGTCTATACCACAGTACCTACATTTAGAGCTTAGAGTTATACACTCGACCTAATGAGAAACTGTAGAACAAACTCAGTGTTTACCACAGTACCTACATTTAGAGCTTAGCGTTATACACTCGACCTAATGAGAAACTGTAGAACAGACTCAGTCTATACCACAGTACCTACATTTAGAGCTTAGAGTTATACACTCGACCTAATGAGAAACTGTAGATCAGACTCGGTGTATACCACAGTACCTACATTTAGAGCTTAGAGTTATACACTCGACCTAATGAGAAACTGTAGAACAGACTCAGTCTATACCACAGTACCTACATTTAGAGCTTAGAGTTATACACTCCACCTAATGAGAAACTGTAGAACAGACTCAGTCTATACCACAGTACCTACATGTAGAGTTAGAGTTATACACTCCACCTAATGAGAAACTGTAGAACAGACTCAGTCTATACCACAGTACCTACATTTAGAGTTAGAGTTATACACTCGACCTAATGAGAAACTGTAGAACAGACTCAGTCTATACCACAGTAACTACATTTAGAGCTTAGAGTTATACACTCCACCTAATGAGAAACTGTAGAACAGACTCAGTCTATACCACAGTATCTACATTTAGAGTTAGAGTTATACACTCCACCTAATGAGAAACTGTAGAACAGACTCAGTCTATACCACAGTACCTACATTTAGAGCTTAGAGTTATACACTCCACCTAATGAGAAACTGTAGAACAGACTCAGTGTATACCACAGTACCTACATTTAGAGCTTAGAGTTATACACTCGACCTAATGAGAAACTGTAGAACAGACTAGTGAGGTATAGTCAGAGGAATCTTCACTAACCGTGAGGAAGATGTCTCTCCTCTCGTACACCTCCATGGCTGCAGACGGGACGCTGGCATGCTCCAGCATTTGTAGATGTTTCACATCTCGCAGGACAGCTAACAGCTTGGGGCACAAAAGAGAAAGGGCAAGTTCGAAAGAGCTTTGTTACAGATTTGTGACGTGTGTGGTAAATTACTAAGGAGAAAACAATTAACATTGAAATACAACTTAGAGAACAACAAAAGACCCAACAGCAGCAGCTACAGGAGAAGTCAAGGAGCAACAAATATTTGGCCGAAGTACGTAGTCCTGTGGAAGATTCCAGGGGACAACATGCCAGTATCTACTCAAAGTCTCTGTTTAATGAACCAGCAGGGTCATGAATATGTGATCATTTCATATTCATTACTGACCGCTAATTTCATGCTCTAACATGCCATCATCGTCTACTCACTGGATCTGCAAATATCCTCATTCAACATCAGCCCGTTGACTTCTATCAGAAGTCAAATTAAGAGTCTGATGTTTAAGTTCAGGGTAACATACTGAAATTAATCCAACATCAACCAATACAGCACGCAGAGATTAAATCATGAAATGGGTAATCCGTAAAAACAGCCACAGCGAAAGTTAGAGTAACAGGTCTGTAACATGATGGACCCAGCATCACGAGTCATATCCTGCACTGTTACACCCACAGTCTTCATAATGTTCATTACCTCCTGATTAAAGTTCACTGAGAGCAGGCCGCTGTTTAAGTCTCTCCTGATGAGCGTCTGGTCGAGGTTCAGCTGGCAGACCTGCTCAACGTTACTGCTCCAATCCGAGTACACCTTTTCCTCAAACTCATCCAGCAGGGAGGACATCTCCAGGTACTGATGGCACACCAGCTTCATAGCCTCCCCTTCAGTGGTCCTGACAGACAGGACACACAGCAGCTCTCATCAGTTACAATTTGTTACCTGATTTATTCAAAACAGTAAATGGAGATCAAAGAGAACAAGCTCTAAGGTAGCAGGGTAACTGGTCATCTACCTCACCTCTGGTTTAGTTTAGTTTGACCAGTGAGGTAGGAGTAAGACCATTACTGGCTTAGCTGTATTTATAAGCCCATAGCTCAGTCCATAGCGGGATTGGTTGACACTATAGTTAAAACTTGATGAGTTAAATATTCTATCTTTTCTCTCTTCTATTCTTTATTCTAAATATATTCTATCTTTTCTATTTTCTATTCATTTTTCTGAATATTCTCTTTTCTCTATTCTATTCTTTATTTTGAATATTCTATCTAAAATCTACTCCATTCTTTTATTCTGAATATTCTTTTTTTCTCTATTATATTCTTTATTCTAATAATAAACGGAATCCTTACTATATTTTCATTTCCTAGCAGGTTTATCTAACACTAGCTCTTTAAAAAATCCATGTGACAACATAGACTGGTGATTACCTGATAAGAGAAGCTGATGCATGACATGCTGAGTAGGCTAGTCTAACTTTAACCAGGTCTAAGAAGAAGTCTCCAGTATGGTGGCGTTCCCAACTTTTTTGGGACCCTAACAAAGTCGCCTGGGCAGCCAAGTTTTCTACAGTTCTGCATATTTTAATAGTTAACATAAGTAACCAGACGTCCACCTTTAAAAGCTCCCTCACAGGATGTTACTACAGGAAATGGACGTGATGAAGCGGATTTGTGCTCAGTGACTAGCAGCCAGGATCAGCTAACACGTTCTATTTGTGCAATGCATGCTGGGTACTGTAGTAAAAGAACTCAGGAGAAGCTCATGGAATTTTATGTTACATGATAAATTACATATTAAGCTCTAGTTTTAGCCCACAATGAGATTTTTATGCTAATCCTTATTAATATTATTGAATTTATTTATCTATTTTGAATTTGATGAAAAGTTATCATGGTGTAAAGTCTCGTTTTACTAAAATTAAAACACTGCCTTTATATTTTTTGTGTATTTAGCATTTTTGTTGAATGTTAAAACAAAGAAAAACAAAAATCTAAAGTGGAGACTACATGTGTAACTGTGAAATTCATTGAGCACTAGTAAATATGTAGCTCAAGAATATAGCGAAGCAGGTGACTGTGTCCAACTAATAAGATTAACCTGAACTTATCCAGCCAAAGTTGCATTCTGTTTTTGTTCTTTCATCATTTATTTACACTGTAACAAAAAAAAACACTGAAACAGAGAAAATAATGCAAAAAGAAAAAACTCAAATCTATCCATATAGAATAAACATGAATTTATTTATTAATTATTAAATCACACAGAAAAAACAACATTCCTTTTTACTTAAATGCTTTAGGCACTTTAATTTATATACAAAAACACTTACATGGGCAGCACAAATCGGAGATTCTCCCATGGGGTTTGGATTCTGGCTCTCAGCATTTTAGCCCACTTCAAAGTGCCGGACATGGCGGACATGTTCTTACACAGCAGGGCTCTACCTTTCTTCCTCTGGACACAAACAGTAAACAATGCAGCTCTAACAGGTCCATAAAGATAATAATATTGTGGGTGAAATCTATAAATTATTGGTCTGATGAAGAAAGCTGCGATACCTGCTGGAGCTGACAGTCAAACAGGTGTTTACATCTTTCCAGCTCATCTCCAAAAAGCCGGATCAGTTTTGTTAAATTGGGAGTGAAGGCTTCTCTGATGATCCCTCGGTTCAGAAATGGCCTGAATACAGCCAAGAGCTGTAAACAAGAACAATAACACAGTTTCTATCATTCTTCAAACAATAGGCTGTTAGTGACTGTAAGAATCCAAATTTCCCAATCTGGGAAGAGGTAGTTCCATTATCCATAGATATTGTACGCAACTCAGTGCATAACAAATGGAAAAAATGAATTAGCTGAACTAACTTTATTGTCAGGTGTGCACTGTGTATTATATACAGGGGTTGGACAATGAAACTGAAACACCTGGTTTTAGACCACAATCATTTATTAGTATGGTGTAGGGCCTCCTTCTGCGGCCAATACAGCGTCAGTTGGTCTTGGGAATGACATATACTGCGTCCTGCACAGTGGTCAGAGGGAGTTTAAGCCATTCTTCTTGCAGGATAGTGGCCAGGTCACTACGTGATGCTGGTGGAGGTTCGTCCTTCTTGGTGGTATGCTGACATTACCCTGGATACCGTGGCTCTTGATACATCACAAAGACTTGCTGTCTTGGTCACAGATGCGCCAGCAAGACGACGTGCACCAACAATCTGTCCTCTTTTGAACTCTGGTATGTCCCATAATGTTGTGTGCATTGCAGTATTTTGAGCAGAACTGTGCTCTTACCTGCTAACTGAACCTTCACACTCTGCTCTTACTGGTGCAATGTGCAGTTAATGAAGATTGGCCACCAGGCTGGTCCAATTTAGCCATGAGACCTCCCACACTAAAATGACAGGTGTTTCAGTTTCATTGTCCAACCCCTGTATATCAAACAGGCTCAGTATACTCAACAGTAATGTAAAAATAAATTTTCCTCTCCTTTTAAATTAAAACAGTTTGAAGTAGCATTAAACAGTGTTAGAGTTTGGAAATGTACTGATCACTCCCCCCACTCCCTATAGCCCATTTACGATCACCAACTGTAGTAAAATGTCTTTCATGCTGAAGTTTTGTGTGCCAGCCTACACTACTTTTTGAACGAGGCTAAATTTAGGCCAGCCAATCAGTTGTAAACAAGCATTGCCTCCTTGATTTTAAAGGACATAGAGAGGTTGGAATTTTGTCATGTAAACAAATGAAATATTTGTTACAATAAAAATGAAGTGCATAATACCAGCCCTTTAAATAACATATGTAGTGTGGTACTGTATTCCTATTCCTGGCTCCTATTATTATTATTATTTTTATTTTTTTTTTTTTAGTTATTGTGATGTAAAGTCTTGTGTATTTAGCATTTAGTATTGAAACAAATAAGACATAAAATCAGAAGTGCAGCTAGAACCTGTTCAGTAAAGTAAAACAGATATAGTAGTCAAATATATGGTAAACAGTATTTAGTAAAAACTATTTAATGTAATGCATTAATATATTTTTTTCCTAAACAGCTTCATAGTTAATTTTTCTGCAAAAGTTTTGAATTTTTGGTTTATTATTATTTATTATTGTCCAGTTAAGTCTATTTATTTTTTGATTACCCTGATTAACTGTCAAATTGTCAAACTTCTCATCCAATGAAAAGTGTTATTATTATAGAAAGCTCTATTTACAAATTCATCCCATCAGGATTTAGTTTCGTGCCTGAGAATTTAAGTCTAGTGGAATCGTATTGTTTGTCCATTATTCACTTGCAGAGTTGTTGAAATTCCGAGAGCAGCAGGAAAACCTGCTTTAGGCACTTTGACATATATAGAAAAACTTACATGTGCAGCACAAATCTAAAATTTTGCAGAATGAGGCTTTTTGTCGTTTTCATGCTGAACTGATGTGTTTCAGCTCACACTGCTTTTTGAATGAGGTTAAATTCAGGGCAGCTAATCAGTCTTAAACAAGCATAGCATGCTAGATTTAAAGGACATGGAGATGTTGGAAATTTGTCATGTAAAAAAAAATTCATTAAAAATAAAAAGAAATGCTGGTGTAACTTACTTTGAAAACAGACTCCAGTCCTGAACAGTCTTTATAGGCCAAGCAAAGGATGTTACCAAGCCGTCGATCATAATCTGAAACCTTCTCCTTAAAGAGAGAATAGTCCTCCTCAAAATCCTTTAAATGGAAAAGGGAAGAACAAACAGCATTCAGGTTCCATCAGGTAGCATCAAGTCGATACACACATTATAAATCAAATTTTAAAAAATGACCTGATTTTATAAAGCTATGTAGAAACGTTTCAATAGGCTCAATGTTTATTTTCCTTGAATCTATAAAACCACTGAATTTTGAGTTTTGTTTTTCCAACCTAAAAAAATACTCTAATTTCCTGCAAGCAGGTTATTTAATTTATAATTTATTCAACCTCAAAAATGACCTTCAAACATACAATTCTTTCAACCAAAGTAATATTGTGAGTTGAATAAAACTTTATTTGATTGCTTATAACAAATTAGAGTTAGTTTCTTTTTTAGCTTTTTTACAATGAAGAGAAAAGAGCAATACAAAGAAATATTATTTATTATTGTGTGGTCTTTCTTTTTTAGTTATTAGAGTTTATTGCAGTACAGAAATTATGAAATGCTTTTTCGTTTATTTCTAAATTATAATATTAGGTGTTAGAAATTACCCAAAACAATGTATGAGCACCTTGAATAACATTATATAATTAAGCTGTCTTGTAAAAGCCAACTTACTGTTCTTCATAATCTTCTTATTCTTATTATTTTATGCTGAAAATTTAAACAGTTTCTCCTTCTACAGTTTTTGACGTAGAACCAAGTAATTTTGCAGGATCGTCCTATACCCGAATAGTGTGCTTGTGCTTTTCTAATTTAAGGTGGTAAGAGTGATATTGGGGTGGCAGAGAGTTTAAGGTGGTATGATTAAATTAAAGTTGTCAGGGAATTTAATGTAGCAGGGAAATTAAGAGAGTAGAAGTGAATTTAAGGTGGCATCAAAGTTAAGGTGGAAGGAGTAAATTTAAGGTGGCAGGGACTTTAAGGTGGTAGGAGTGAATTTAACGTGGCAATGAATTTAAGGTGGCAGGACATTTAAGGTGGTAGGCGTGAATTTAAGGTGGCAGAGTGGCAGTTAATTTAAGGTAGTTCAACCTTTTAAACGTTTTAACATAATAATCAGCCTTTTACAAGCCAACTTAAAGTTCGTTCACAAACTTTCCCTTTCTAGTTACAACTGCACTAAGTCAAACTGAGATTTGGATGTGAAGCACCATTGCAGTAGATGGAGTTTTTTCAGGAATTAGTTGGTATTGTGTCTCTAAGAAAGTGTAACTAGCTCTTTTCCCAAATAAAATGAAAGCAATTATTTTGCTTCTCTGCAACAAAGCATCACCGTACTTCTGACCTTTTAAGATAACACTCTTTCACTGCATATAAACCATCACCATGATCCTTCCATAACAGACCAAAACATCACCATGGCACTGACGCGCACATGTCACTACACGTAAGTCTCTTATCATAGACAAACACCCTTCAAATGAAAGAGGGCTTATTATGATGATTCCTTGCCTATGACATGATCTTTTGCCAAACCATGATAATTACATGTTACTGAATATTTTTTAAAGGCTAGGACTTAGGAAAATGTATCGTCATTCATCAAAATGCTACAAAACAAAACAAAACATAAATAAATAAATAAATATATATATATATATATATATATATAGTAAAATAACAAGAACAAACTATTTAATGTAATGCAATATATTTATCTATAAGTACAGTCATATCCTTTTACAAACCTAAATAATAATAATAAAAATAATAAAAATTGCTTTATTATTGTCCACAAAGTGTTATTATTGTCCAAACTATTTTATATTGTTTTTATAGTTTTACTGATGATTAACTGTCAAATTGTCAAACTAGTCACCCAATGTACAGCGTAAGCCTCATAGAAACCCCACATTTATTTAAGACTTTCAACAAACTTCATCTTAGAATTTATTTCCTTACCTGAGAAGTTAGGTCTAGAGGATTGTATTCTTTGTCCATTATTCCGCTGCAGAGTTGCTGAAATTCCGTGAGCAGCACCGAGACCTGCTCAGTGAACAGTCTACCCTTGATGCCTCCGAAGATCAGCTTCTCCAGCTTCTGTAATTCTAACATGGTGGAGAAAAGATCCTAAAAAGCACACACGTCCTTCAGTTAAACCTAAAGCGATATGTTCATTACAGAACATGTGTTTTAAAGTGATAGTCGGGTCAAAAATTGAATAACTCCAAATTCAGCTAAACTACTAAAACCTTCATGTCTGAGCTCTACTTCTTTAGTTTTAGTGCTGAAGCTATGAACTAACAAATGATAAGAGGTTATACCCACCAATTAGCATGGTGCTAACATGTGGAGCTGTTCAGTGATCTTTAATTGTTGGTATGGCTCAAAAGTTACATGTTACATCCAATAACTACAGTCTAAACCTCTTAGTACGGGAAACATTTCAGTTGGCTAACGTTAGCATTGCAGCAGCTAGCTTGTTTAGTTTGTGTTATTGATTGTATTCCTGATGATTAAGAGGACAGACTAGAGGAATACGTGCCCAGTTTTAGCACTGGCATAGCCAGAAAATTAAAAATCGTCCTCACTCGTGTTCTCCCTGCGAAATTTCATCGGGCCCTGCTGTCACAAAATATCTACTACTGTTTTAGCTATGCTAATCTGCTTTAGCTCATTTTAATTGATAACACCGTGTCATACAGTGTCAGAAACCACATAATCAAGTCTATTGGACATCACGGTTTGAGGCGAATCAGTAATTAATTAGGCGTGCTAGCACTACGCCAATTGGTAGGCTATCAGCTTCCATTACTTGTTAGCTACATGACCCTGGTAGCGCCAGTGCCAGAACTGTGAGTTAGACTTTTGGCCACTCATATTAGGAGTCTAAATTTATTAGGAGTAAGAGAGTCATTAAAATGTAACCGCCCGGGAACAGACATGGTCTAACCTCTAACCGCAGCACTCGAGCTGAGAACCTGTCAAGCCGAGTAAAGACCAAAGCAGATGGGAAATCCCAGCAGTTGTTTACGCCTCCAGCATTGGCCCACACAGACACTTTCTTTCTGTAGGTGTGGAAATGGGCTTTAAAGCATGTCAGGAGCTTCACAACAGTCTGGAGCTTCTCCAGAGTTTCCTCTGTATCTCCTCTCAGCAGCTCCTCAGCACACAGGTATGAGGTGGCCTGGTGGGAGGAAAGATATAATAATAATAATAATAATAATAATAATAATAATGTTAATTTATGGACCTATTATACTGTTGGCAGCGCAAAGTGCTTTACAGACAGCTGACATCAGTAATGGGGCATGGGTAAAAATAAGAGTTTATATAAATTACACACACACACACACACACACACACACACACACACACACACACACACACACACACACACACACACACACACACACACACACATACATATACACACACACACACACACACACACACACATACACACACACACACACACACACACACATACACACACACATACATACACACACACACACACACACACACACACACACACACACACACACACACACACACACACACACACACATACACACACACACACACATACACACACACACACATATACACACACACACACACAAACACACACACACATACACACATATACACACACACACATATACACACACACACACACACACACATACACACACACATACACACACACACACACACACACACACACATACATACACACATACACACATGCACACGCACACGCACACGCACACGCACACGCACACATATATATATATATATATATATATATATATATATATATATAGACATACATATATATGTGTGTGTGTGTGTGTGTGTGTGTGTACATGTACATATACACCAACACCATGTTAATGTAGTTTTAACTAAACGCTGATTTAAACAGATACGGGTTTAAGTGTGTATTAAACGTTAAACGCTGAGCTCGACTCTCTAACAGAAGCTGGAGTACCACAGTCTCTCCATGCTCCCTGTATTTTACAGAAGGTATTTGCAGAAGGTCAGCATCTGTAGATCTAAGATCATGAGCTGGTACCTAAACAGAGACATTCTGTTCTGTAAGCCAGTGATAATTCCAGCTTTAATAGTAATTCATATGTTGAATCATCTTCCACCTTCCAACTCTTCCATTAGAATTAAATACCATTAGGATACGTGTTAAACTTAATACAGCGTCGCAGGCACGGGTTGGTGCTATTTGGTGGTATTTGCTACCACCAGATTATTCGCTTTGTTATTTTTTTAATTGACAGTAAGTTAACACATCCTTAGAGAACAAAGAACACACTTCTGCAAGTTCTACTGCAAAATTACTGTTTAGTGAACCTGATTTATTGAAATTGACATTTACGTTTAGGTGTAAAGTCACTTTCCTTTAAAAAAAACAGCCATTTATCCACCTGCATTTAACCATATACTGCAAACTGTTTCTCCTCTTTTGATAATGCACTGGAAGAAAATATGGTTTAGGTTAAAACTATTTTAGGGCTATCATGAGACTGCATCTTAAACATCAAGCAGCGTATTCATGCAGTGACTTTCTGTGAAGGAGCTGGACATCTGGTTCCATTCCCCACCACTGTGAAGAGTGCTATCTCTAAGTTTCTCTAGAATGGAACGTCCCACACCAAACCCACTCGGAATGAATTACATTAAAGGATGATCACATTTGTCCTATCAAACTATCAACTCCAGTCCGGATCTCTAATTGAGACTTCAGAGTTCTGTCAGATACCCTCACTTGCGGATGAATAAAGCCACTCTCCAAAGTTCACGGACAATCTTAACATTCATCATCACCTGCTGAATGATCAGATTAGACAGCTCCTGCAGCAGCACCACAATACGGGCAGGCGCGCGATAGGACGAGCAATGAGTCCAAACCAGGAAGACAAGATGGAAGAGTGGAGGGATGAAGGGATGAAGAGACGAGAACTCCACCTCTTCTATGTGGAACAAGAGTGGCTGAAGCTGCTGAAGGTGAAGATCCACATCCCTCGCTTTCTGTAACGCTTCAGAACAGGAGGATGTGTGAGATACTGAGGTTAATTCTGACAGTTCTTTTAAATATTAGTATATTAGCTTTCGTCCTGCGTAGCATCATAAAAGCAGAATACAAAACAAAGCTGATTCATAATGTCTGACTCATTGCCAAAACAAACAGCTGCACACAGAAGGTGTGGGAGTGTGGTTGTGTTGGGAAGGAAGATAAAGGTGAGCAGGATCAATAACTGATGATGAATTTAGACTGATATGATCAATATTTATTGAGCTACACATACAGAAGTCTGTCTCTCAGTATGGCGTCGGGCCGCCGTGTTTGCTAACCCAACACGCCAGACGTCTCGGTATGGAGCTGTAGAGGTTCCTAATGGAGTCCTGTGATAATCCATCCCATGCAGCTTGAAGATCCTCACACAGTTCCTGCAGATGGTGCGGTAGGGGTGGAGGTGGAGGGACACCAGGCCTTCTGGACGTGTGACGACAAACCGTTCATCTTGGTGCTGACCACGGTGCCTCCACACACGGGTTCGTTGGGCGTCTCCACCGAGACTAAAGCGGGACTCGTCACTGAAGATGACCCGCTGCCATTCTGAGTCACTCCATGACAGTCTGGTACGACACCACTGCAGTCTTTGGTGACGGTGACGTGGTGTTAAGGACAGTCGTGGTATCGGTCTGTGTGCTGCGTGGTGCAGCCGTCTGCCAATAGTGCTGCACTAACAAGAGGACCCATGGAGGACACCACTGCTCGCTAAGTGTCTGTAATGGTGGCTGTTGGGTCAGTCAGGTACAGAGATAAGACCCGTCCTGTTTTACATCACATGCGCGACTGAACAAGTTTGGTTCCTGGCGGTTGATTCCTTCTGATTACTGTATAAGCCCTAAGCCAATGCACCTGTCACATGCTAACATGCTAACAATAAGCATAATCTGTGATACAATTCCTACAATATATACTGTATCTACATCTGCACTGCCAGTAGGTCTACACATGTCAATCTGTTGACCCATTTACCTATGAATCCAAAGTAGTGCTTTACACTGACACAATCTAACACTCTAGTAACAAGCTAGCAGCGTATGAGATGATATGATTAGCTAACATGACATTATACACTTCAATACAATACAATATGCTGTGATATAGTTCAATACAATACGCTACAATGTAATACAACAAAAAGCAAAAATATACAACACACTACAATATAATACAACACACAGGATCAAATATGATTCAACACATTACGTTATATTCAATTCAGTACTATTTATAAACTATATGGCCTGCTGTGATTAGGGTTGCCACCTTTCAGAAATGAAAATAAAGGACGGGGGGTGTCCACATTTATCGATTGGGATCATTCATATATGTGTGACAGGTGTGTGTATCGGAGATTTACGGAAATGCTGAACAAATCGCAAAATTTAATTTCCAAATAAAGGACGATTCCGTATCTTACAGGACGGGTGGCAACCCCTGCTGTGATCAAATTCAAAACCGTATGTGGCAATAAAATCTGATACAAACATACTTACCATCAGAGACCTCCTCTGTCAAGGCTTTAAAGGACGGGTAATAGCTGCTGTCTGCCACCTCCAGGATCCGCAGCATCTTCTGGATTTCAGGGCTCTGAAGCTGTGAGTAAGAAAACCTCTCAGTGACCACTGCTGGTGTATAATGAGGAACTGTTCTGGTCAGCAGTATGTAACAGTCTGTAATCGTATCCCTGTGTGTTGTATGTTGTTGTCATATCCTGCCTTGTCCTGCCCATGTTTGTCTGTTGTCTCTGGCGTTCTGTTTCTGTCTTGTCATGTCCATGTGCTCTTAGTTGTCCTGTTCCATGTGCTTCTGTTGGTTTTGTTTTTTTGCTCCTCCTGTTTCCGCCCCCTTGTTAGACCCCTCACCTGTCCCTTGTTTGTAGCTCCGCCCCTCCCCAGGTGTTTCTCGTTAGCCCTTGTTGTTTTATACTCTCATTGCGCCCTCTGTTCTTGCTTGGTGTTTTGTCTCCATGTCCACTGATTTTGTGTCTATGTCAGTTGTATTTTTTGGTATCCCTGCTTTTTGGTCATGGTGGTGTTTTGTTTCTTGTTTTTTCCCAGTTTTGTTTCATCTTGTTTTTTATTCATTAAAGACTTGCACTTGCATCCTCCCTCCTTATCCTGTCCCAGCGTAACAGCTGTATTCGTTTGATGCCGGGCATTAGTTTACTAGTTTACTAACTGCTCTCTGTTAGTGAGCTGAAAACGGCCAGTTTGTCACGTGGCTGGGATCTGTTGATTTGAAAAACTGGCTGCTTGTTATCTAGTCTGGCTTTCTGTGATCTCACTGGAGCTTGGGTCGAAGTAAGAAGTCACCAAGCCCTGGTATGCTGTTGCCTCAGACTTGAGATTAAAGCTGATGCTGTTGTTATAGTGACTGTTATGACTGAAAAGTTTTTAATTCCTTTTGAGTGCTGCACCAACAACCAACATCTTAAGTTTGATACATTCCATTAAGTTTGTTCGGCTGTTGACAATAAACGATCAAGCGGCTTGGCTACACTGCTTTGTCACTGTGGTAGGAAAAACAGACTGAATACTGGGTACCTATATGGGGGGCGGGGGGGTGTTTTCCATGATACCATGGTCACAAGGCAGGTCCACTTAACAAACCCACCATAAATCTGTTAAGTCAGGAGATAAAGGTTTATAGCTGGACATACCTGATCGTAAATGTTTTGTATGTTCTTTTTCCTAGACCTCCAGAAGTGAAGTTCAGCGCTCGGCTCCGGGTTCAGCCCCTTTAGGATGAGCTCTGCAGAATCTTCTTTTAAGACTTTTTGAATCAGATGGGTCCAGTTAATGACCATGGACTCAATGGCATGCATAACTGCCCTCCCGTCATGAAAGTCCTGACTGAATAGAGGAAACAAACGAAAAATAAAAAGTTCATGTTAAACCATGTGTACTGGAGAAGAGTATGGAGGTATTAAATAAATAGATGCTAACATGGCTAACAGACATTGGTGAAATTGTAACTGGTGGCCATTAACTTTCATTTAGTGGTCCATTTTACCAAACTTTATAGGGGGAGCTAAAAAAATCTGGAGACACCTTACACCTTTAATGCACTCATCAAAAGAATGTTCCATAAATAGCTGCACCCAGAAGGAATCAACCGACAGGAATGAAACTTGGTGGGTAGGCTTGACATTGTGAGACATGTTAAAGATTCAAGTTTCACGCTCTGCCGTGCATGTAGCGTAAGCAAGGACGGGGCCTTATCCCCGATTGCTGACATTCATTGAGCAGTGGTGTCCTCCATGGGTCATCCTGTTAGTGCAGCACCATTGGCAGACGGCTGCACCACGCAGGACTACATGCACACAGACCGTTACCACGCCTGTCCTTAACACCACGTCACCGTCACCAAAGACTGCAGTGGTGTCGTACCAGACTGTCATGGAGTGACTCAGAATGGCAGCGGGTCATCTTCAGTGACGAGTCCCGCTTTAGTCTTGGTGGAGACACCCAACGAATCCGTGTGTGGAGGCACCATGATCATTGCTAAGATGAAAGTTACATGTTATCACAAGTCACACGTCCATAAGGTCTGGTGTCACTCCACCTCCACCCCTACCGCACCATCTGCAGGAACTGTGTGAGGATGTTCAAGCTGCATGGGATGGATTATCACAGGACACCATTAGGAACCTCTACAGCTCCATACCGAGACGTCTGGCGTGTTGGGTTAGCAAACACGGCGGCCCGACGCCATACTGGGAGACAGACTTCTGTATGTGTAGCTCAATAATTATTGATCATATCAGTCTAAATTTATCACCAGTTATTGGAATAACTGTTAACAACAAACATAATCTATTTTGTAAGGAATTGAAATGTAGACTAATGCTGTTTTCACACTCAATGCGACATGTGCTGTGCTCGCTGATTATGTCTGCAGTAAGCTGCTTTTACACCAAGTGCAGTATGAACAGCGTTTGCCAGATGGGCGCCAAACTGGCCGGGGCTCTCCCCTACAGCTATCCTTCAGGTACTGCTAGAAGCTGGGGGACACGCCCACTGCTTTCCTATTGGCCAAACTGAGACTCGGTAAATTAATAACATATTTAAAACGCAGCCAAAGTTTTCTTTACACAGTGAAACGATTATGGAATTTTAGTTGCTTGAAACCAACATGAAAGTAAAGTTCAGGTAAATTGCACGATGCAACTTGGAAACTACTTGAAACTTGGCCACAACAGTTGCAAGGGTCTAAATTTTTCAATAATAACGGTAATAACTTCACCGGACCATAAAACGTAACATGGTCGACCCCTATTAACCGGCTCTGTGTGACCGTGAAGTTTCAGTATGCCAGTCTAATGAAAATGTGTTGATAGATAATATAGCGCTTATGCCCATGATGTCACAGCTGGTGAGAGTCATTGTGGCTCCGCCCACCGAGTGACGGAAAGACTAACTGAGTGTTAGTGTTAAAATAAATAACACAAATAATCTGTTTATAAGACTTACAGCCTGATTAGCGCCGCTGGACATCCGTCTATCCTCTCAGCCACAGCAGCGACAGGGAGGACTGTTTTACCGTGGATCTGTCCCTTCACCATGGCCACTCTGCCCGATAAATTCTCACTGTGTCTCGTCACGTCCTGGGATATCACGTTCGGCCACGTCATGTGATTCTTCTTGTTGGACAAAAGTGGCAGACAGACCTTGACATAAAGCATCGCCACATTAGACATGCAAACACTCGTGAGGTAAATCAAACATTTATTTAAATGCTGGTCCTGGTGGGGGCGCGGATGATAAACACAACAATGGGCCGTGTGAGACATTTTGATGGTGTAATATTTTCCCCGCAGGCCTTGGAATCTCCAATCAGTGCTTCATAAAGTGCATGAGAGTTCATTACCTTGTCCACACTGCATGACAGCTGGGTAAGCAGGGAGGATGACAGCAGCCCGAAGAGAAGAACCCTCCTGCAGTTTTCAGAGAGGACGGGGACGTTCTCCTTCCTCAGAACGTATAAGCGCTTGCTCCCAGGCGGAGAAGAAACCTAACATCCAAAAGAAACAGGATACACTCATCATTAAATATATAGCTGCACCCGGAACAAATCAATCCACAGGAATGATTCAGGTCACACTCGGCCGCACATGTGACGTAAGAAAGGACGGCCTTATCGCTGTACCCGAGAGCCACAACTACAGACGTTCAGTAAGCAGTGATCCCCTCTTGAGTCATCCTGCTAGTTCCAGCACCATTGGCAGACGGCTGCACCGTGCAGGACTACATGCACACAGACTGTCCTTAACACCACGTCACCGTCACCAAACACTGCAGTGGTGTCGCACCAGACTGTCATGGAGTGACTCAGAATGGCAGCGGGTCATCTTCAGTGACGAGTCCCGCTTTAGTCTTGGTGGAGACGCCCAACGAATCCGTGTGTGGAGGCACCGTGGTCAGCACCGAGTTGAACGGTTTGCTGTCGCACGTCCAGAAGGCCTGGTGTCCCTCCACCTCCACCCCTACCGCACCATCTGCAGGAACTGTGTGAGGATGTTCAAGCTGCATGGGATGGATTATCACAGGACACCATTAGGAACCTCTACAGCTCCATACCGAGAAGTCTGGCGTGTTGGGTTAGCGAATGCGGCGGCCCGACGCCATACTGAGAGACAGACTTCTGTATGTGTAGCTCAATAAATATTGATCATATCAGTCTAAATTTATCATCAGTTATTGATCCTGGTCACCTTTATCCTCCTTCCCCACACACCCGCACTCCCACACCTCCTTCTGGGTGGAGCTGTTTCTTTGACGTTGAGTGTATCTCGATTTTTCGTAAACAGAGTTATTCAGAGTGGTTTAGTATGAAATGCTGTTCTACAATGTGCTCTGTAGCTCTACACGGTTCTATACTACTCTACACTGTTTTATACTGTTCTAGACTGTTCTACATTGTGTTCTGTACTGCTCTACACAGTGGTGTTCTGTTCTATATGGTTCTATACTATTCTACATTCTTCTATAGTGTTCTAGGCTGTGTTCTATAATCTTTCAGTCTGTTCTACATGGTTCTATACTGTGTTCTATACTCTATCGTATTCTCCTACACAGTTCTATATGGTTTTATATTGTTCTATACCGTGCTCTGTACTTTTCTACAGGGTTCTATACTATTCTACACTGTTCTACAGTGTTCCAGGCGTTTCTGTACTGTGTCTTATACTCTTCTACACAGTTCTATGAGGTTCTATACTGTGCTCTGCATCGTTCTACATGGTTCTATACTGTTCCACGGTGTTCCAGACTGTTCTATACTGTGCTCTAGACTTTTCTACACAGTTCTACATGGTTTAATACTGTTTTGTACTGGGCTCTGCACTGTTCTACAGTGTTACAGGCTGTTCTATACTCTTCTCCACAGTTCTGTGGTTCTATACTGTGCTCGTAATTGTTCTACGTGGTTCTATACTGTGCTCTGCATTGTCCTACATGGTTCTGCGCTGTTCAACAGTGTTCCAGGCTGTTCTATACTGTGTTCTATGCTTTTCTACACAGTTCATTGTTTTATACTGTTCTGTACTGTGTTCCAGCCTGTTCTATACGCTTCTACACAGTTCTATGTGGTTCTATACTGTGTTCTGCATTGCTCTACGTGGTTCTATACTGTGTTCTACACTGTTCTGCAGTGTTCCAGCTGTTCTATACTGTGTCCTATACTCTTCTCCACAGTTCAGTGTGGTTCTATACTGTGCTTGTAATTGTTCTACATGGTTCTATACTGTTCTACAGTGTTCTAGACTGCTTCAGGCCACACTCACCTCAGAGGACGCGGTCAGGACAGAGGAGGCGCTGAAGACCAGAACTCTAACCCGATTTTCAAAGAAGTCCCAGAGGAGTTTCTGATTTCCCTCCACTGAGGCGAATTCCTCCCAGCACTCCGCGTTAAGGTTCAGCATCCGGACGGTGCTCTCCCCCAGGAGCTTCACCCGGCGGTCCTCGGAGAAACGGCTCTCCGGCGGCATTTCTTCCTCCTCCGACATGTTTACAGTGGGAAGGTGGGGAGAGCGCGGGTCTGTCTCGGCTCTAGCTCTGCCTGTGAATGAACATGTCATGTATGAAGTTATTCACCTCATTTTAAGGCAGGTTTGAGGCGTTTTGTGGTGCTAGCAGATGCTAACAGGAGCTAAAGCGCTGAACTGAGAAACGGGGGCGGGGGTCGCGCGGCGTTCGGTTGCCTTGGAGACGGCCTGTGTGTAAACAGTGGCTGTAAACTTTAGTGGCTGTTCCAGACCACTCAGACAGACTCACAGCGGAGGGTTCTCTCCTCTACCGGTGAACATCTCCGGTTAGCCGGTCCCACTGCTTCACGTTCCGGTGGAGCTCCAGCATTACAGCTCGGCTTACCAACAGTAACACCCCCAGTAACAATCCCTCACAATAACTTTACATTCCCTCACTATAACTTTACATTCCCTCACTATAACTTTAAAATCCCTCACAATAACTTTACATTCCCTCACTATTACTTTGTATTCCCTCAGTATAACTTTACACTCCCTCACTATAACTTTACATTCCCTCACTATAACTTTAAAATCCCTCACAATAACTTTACATTCCCTCACTATAACTTTACATTCCCTCACTATAACTTTACAATCCCTTACAATAATTTTTATTTCTTTACTATATTTTTTATTCTCTCACAATAACTTCACATTCCCTCACTATAACTTTACATTCCCTCACAATAACTTTACATTTCCTCACAATAACTTTACACTCCCTCACTATAACTTTACATTCCCTCACAATAACTTTACATTCCCTCACACTAACTTTGCATTCCCACACTAACTTTACATTCCCTCACACTAACTTTACATTCTCTCACAATAACTTTACATTCTGTCATAATAAATTTACACTCCCCCGCAATAAGTTTTATTCCCCCACAATAAATTTGCATTCCTTCACAATCAGTTTGTGTTCTCTCTCAATAAATGTTAAATATAGTTAAAATAGGGAAATAGTTGTGCATTCCCTTACTATAATTTTTATTCCCCCACAATAACTTTACATTCCCCAGAATAACTTTACATTTCCCCACAATAACTTTACATTCCCCCACAATAACTTTTATTCCCCCACAATAACTTTACATTCCCTCTTAATAATTTTTATTCCCCCACAATAATTTAATGTTCTCTCTCAACAATTTTGTGCTCCCTCAAAATAGTTTTGCCTTTCCTTTTAAATACAATACATATTGCAAGGAATTTTGTTTTTTACAGTCCTGTGTCGATGCAATATTTATAAACAATATGGTACGTTGCTGGCCTTGTTTTCTTTTATCTAATTAATTTTATTTTTATTTCCTGTATAATTCAGACATGCGGATGTCTGTGAACATCTGGTTCCCATCATCACCACTTGGTACGTTTCTCTAGAATGAAGCACGCCACACCAAACTCACTCTGAATTAACTTGTTTACATATCAAACATTTAATTATGCAAAAATGTTAATAATTTAACAAAAAGTGTCCTATAACCATATACCGATGTTTGTGCTGAAACCTTATAAAGAGCTTCATCAGATTTCATAAACATCAGACTTTAGTTAAAAAGCTCTCTGAATTGCTTTGCTAAAATCTTACGCGCCTTTTATAAATTTAATTCATGTTATACTTTTTTATGTTTACATCTTGGTTTATGTAATAAGGACAGTCATCATTCAGTTTTACATCATCATTCTTCCTTTTGGAATTAAACTGTCTGTTGTCGACATTGTCCCTTTAAAAGAAGGTCTATGCAAATAAGCTGTATTCTGATTGGCTGACCTGTATCTTGCCTCTTATAAAAAGCAGAGTAAGATGAAACTACTCTGGGCACAGCTGAACCGCTAGGGGCTGTACAGATGGGTATATTAAGTGTGTTGGTTTTGTGACATCATAAAAACATTCATTTCCAAATGCACCCTCCCTTCACTTACGAGTTCACATTTGAGGACGGCGAGCGATACTTTATTATTGGCATGTCACATGTACCTCCAACACAAGTTCAATTTCCCATGATATGTGCCCTTTAACTTCCACACGGGTACGAATTGAGAAACATACGGGTGTGGAAATTACTTGCTGGAACTTTTACGTACTCAAACAGCCTGTAGGTTTTGTCAGCTTCTGGTGGGAACTCTCGGTTCCACCTTAAATGGTGCATCAGTGGGTACCTGCATGTAACTGCTGCACCATTTAAGGTGGAACAGTGAATTCCTATGAGAAGATGAATTTACGGAGGTTAGCAGCCCTATAACTAGATGACTAGGCCACGGTTTATTCTGAGAGAACCTCTGAGGTTTTTAGACTCTTGTGTGGACCTTCTGGTGACTAAGTGCACCGATGTTGCCCTCTAGGGGCCTTCAGTGTTGAAACACAAGATTTTGCATATCCTAGGTTCAGCCCTCCTGCTGGAATTACATAGGAAGTACTGAGAACCTCTGTTTAAAGGGCAATTCCACCTTCTGCTTAATTCAGTCTTGGGGATGTAAACATTGAGAGTCATTCAGAGATGGTCCAGATGTTATTTACAGTGGTGGTGATGGGAACCAGAGGTCTCCATGTCTCTAACACACATATAGACGCTTTAATGATCTAAACCACCAGCGATCCTACACGTCTTCTCAGAGTTTATATGGAATGTTGATGATAGGAAAATCTGGAAAACCTGGAAATGATACCTTTTCTTTGGGAACTTTTTTTTTTGCCTCACAGCACCCTGCGACATGTATCCCTCCACCATGAATGGAGCTTAAGGCAAAATTATCATTAACATCGTCTCAGACATCATGCAGAGTATTTATAACCATCTCATGTAGGAACTTTCTGGGAGGGAGATTTTAGAGGTTGATGTCTGTTTCCATTCACCACCACTGTGAACATTTTTGGCATGGCAAGTTTCTCTAGAACGGAGATTTCACACCAAACCACTCTGAATGAATTTTATTGACATCTTAACCATATAGATATGCACAAATTTTGAAATATTGGTGGAATTCCCCTTTAATATGCTTTTATAGCTTAAAATATGAGGCTGTTAAAAGCCTAAATAACACTAACCTAAATAAATTCTGCTTTAAAGAAATAATTAATGTAGTAGAAACAAATAAAAGTGCTAAAATATAAATAAACAAACAAACAAACAAATAAAAAAATTTAAAACTACAATACAACTTGCAGCCATGCTAGCTATGCTATTAGCATAGCTCCTGAACTTTCTTAATCAAACAAAAACAGCTAAAGCCCCAATGTGAGAAGTATGATCAATAATAAAGCAGTCCAGCATCCTGAACTAGCAAAACAGGATGAAACTACATCCCCCAAAACACTCACGAAAATTAAAAACTACATGTAAATGTACCTGAGGGGAGGGGGGAGGTGTAGCTGCTAGCTAGCTTAGCATTGAGACCTCCACAGGTTACTGAGGCTTGGTTTGTTTTGAAGCTAACTGTGAGAGATACAGGCTAAAGTGGCTGAAAACCGGCCTCATGAGGGCACCAGGAGACTTAAAACTTCACCACAAGTTTCTTTTCAGCAACATTTGCCACTTATTTAACAGCAATAAGAGAGTTAATTCGAGATAAACAGAGCAGATAGTCTGGAAGAATTATGCTAATGCTAACGCTACCGCAGAACAGCTGTAAGAGGAAGACGTGTTGTGATTCTGGCAGCCAAAGTTTTTTAAAATGTCCATTTTATGTTTTTGTAAAACATTTAAGCTGACTTATTGGTCTGACTGAAGCTGTAAAACATCTTAATTATTGGCTATTTATTTTTATTTAGTGCTTTTATCAGCTTCTGGTTGGAACTCTCCGTTCCACCTGCAGCAGTTACAAGGAGGCGCCACAGGCCTGCTGCTGCACCATTTAAGGTGGAACGGGAAATTCCTATAAGAAGCTTATTTCACGGCGGTTTGGAGCCTTGTAACTACATTCCCCAGCACTTCCCAGGCAGAAGGCTGAAAGATGCGACTCTGCTGGAAGCCGGAGGGGTCAGCAGGAAACATCTCCTCACCAGCTTCTCTAGAAGTGACAGGTTGAAGGGCCTCCTCTCAGATGGTGATGAATGGCTCTCTGCTCAGAACAGTGCTGAGAGATCTGTTAACCCAGATCAATAATCAATAATAATAAGCTGGCATGAATAAAGTTAACATAACCATGCATTATTAGCATGTTGCATATCTAAAGTAAACCAATTAAGGCTTATTATTATTGTTGTTGTTACTATTATTCAGTAATTATTAATATTTTAGAAATATTATTGTAATCCGTGCTAATCTGTTGACATTTATTAAGCACTCAATTAGTTAACAGCTAATAAATTAGCAGTAATGAAGCAATAACAAAGTTGTTATGTATATGAGCATTAATAAATAAAAAAAAGCTATTAAGTCACTTGTAATACACCTAATAAAGGAACATGGATAAAATAATACTTATTATAATACTTATTGTAATACTAATAATTATTAATTTAGCCTTAATAAAGTTAATAAATCTATATATAAGTTGATTTAATAATAAGCCAGCATTAGTAAACATAATGAAGCCATACCTTAATAACATGTTCCACTGCTAACGTTGATACGTTATATGTTGAAGTAAATTAATTAATGTATTATCATATTATTATAATAATTAGGTTATTATTATAGTGTCATATATGATTATATTAATGTCAGTAAGTTTGCATTGGGAAAGTTTAAATAGAGTGGGTATTAATAAATATATTAATATTAATCCAGTTTATAGGTTAACATTAATGAAGCCGATGGGCTCAAACATTAATAAAACTTATATTAACAAAACTAATAAATTAGCAGTAATACGTCTGTTATGTCAGCATTACTTAACTAATTATGAGTAACATGCTTAATGAACACGAATAAAACCATGCATTAAAATATTAATAATCTAGCATGTAATAAATTAATAAATTACTTTGACTAGTAAAGTCAAGGAATAATGCATTAATAAACCATGCAACATTACTATGTTAATATGTTAGCATTAATAAAGTTAAAAATAGGTTAACACCAGTAAAAAATAATAATTCATAATTAATAAAGCCAGTGAGCTCATGCATTAACCAAGTTTATATGTTAGCATTAATAATAATTTAGCACTGTTAAAGGTAATTTTTTATATGCCAGCACTAATCAATGTATTGAGCTGGCAGTAATGATGTAATCATTATTATGGGCAATAAATTAGCCCTAATAAATAAACTAACATATTTAATACAAACATTATTACATTAGTTAAACATATAATTAGCATTAGCTCATAATAATTTAATTTAACACATCCATTAGGTTTATTTAATAATAAGTTAACATTAGTAAACCTGATGAAACAAAAATTAATAACATGCTACATTGTTAATAAGGTAATATTAATAAATCTAATATGTTAATAAGGTATTAGGACAGCAGTAATAAAAGTTAGCATTAATAAAATGAATCATTTAGCCTTAATAAAGTTAATAAATCTTGTATGTTGATTTAATAATTTGTAAAATTAATAAGTCAGAATTTAGTTATTAAATCTTGTACATTGACTTAAACATTTGTACCTTACTCAGTAATACATATTATAAATATTATAAATAAATAATGTAATCAATTGCTACACGTTACTAATTGAGCACTAATTACAATTATAAGTAATATTTCTGATGTGTTTACTTTAATGGTTGCTCTGAATATGATTGGGGTTGTAGCTGAATCGTTGAAATGAATGAGGGGTATTATGTGTATGTGTAGAGTACAGCGTGTAGTGGTGCATTCCCTAAGGACACTTTTTTCCCACAAGGAATCCCGCTTAATCCCTTTAATAATCTCCCACAGCGCTGCCGCTTCCCCCGGTGACCCCGCGGTTAGTACAAGCGGTTCACACAACACGCCAATTCCCATAAGATCAGCTGTTATCACGTGTGTAATTCACACTAATGTCCAATCTGTGATTTTTCCCCTTCAGCTGGCCACACGAGCATGGAAGCACAAAAACCCTATTCGTTTACATAGGAAAACATTCCAAGGCCTTTCAGTTTCACTTAAATGGGGCATTAACCATGGAATATTACTGAGGAGATTAGCTATAGGATAGTGTACATGCATAAGGAGAAAGTCCAAGTTTGGAGCTGTAAAACAAGGCTCCTAACAACCACCTGGAAGACTGTCTCTATCGGATACACAGCACATTCACCTCTGAGAGAAAGGAGAACATCAAGCTGCACTTTTGCTTCAGATCTAAAACCTTTACAGGTGTTTCTGTCCATCCGTCTTCCACTGTGAGAAAATACCTCAACGCTATGGAGGTTAAACAAAGAAGCTGCTGGTGTTCTCAGAGCAATGGACTGACCACCCCAGAGTCCAGACCTCAAAACCCTAGCAACTACCTGCGTTAACAAAGTACCGACCTGGCAACCACCCGCAATACCTTTGCAACTGCCTAACAGCCTCATGGACTGACCACCCCAGAGTCCAGACCTCAAAACCCTAGCAACTACCTGCGTTAACATAGCAACTACCTGGCAACCACCTGGGATACCTTTGCAACTGCCTAACAGCCTCATGGACTGACCACCCCAGAGTCCAGACCTCAAAACCCTAGCAACTACCTGCGTTAACAATAGCAACTACCTGGCAACCACCTGGGATACCTTTGCAACTGCTTAGCAGCCACCTGGAATACCGTTGCCACCGTATAACAACACCATTGCAACCACCTGGGACAGTATGGGAACAGTTGTCAACCCAGCATGCAGTTTGTTCAGACTTTCTGTCTGGTTCATATTGTTTGTTTATGGTTGTTGTTTATTGTTGGAATTTTGTTCAGTTGTGCTCCTGGTTCCACCGAGCCTGATTCCTCGACCACGCGAGTGAACATGGCCAGTAAAGCGATCCCGATCCTGTTTCTGATTCCGCTCACAGCCCGTGTGATTTACGAGGTGGTGAAAATGTCCCAGTCCGGTGCGGAGAGATCACAGGTGAGGCTCAGTGGAACAGGTTTAATATGCACACCCCACAGCCTCTCTCACCAAATACAGCGCTCAGAGGGGGGTGGGGTCTGGAGGGGCTGGGGGGTCTGGAGCGGGGGCGGGTCAATAAATGTTTAAAATGCAGCAGGACACCAACATAGCCTCGACTATCTATTACAGAGCGGAGAAACAAACTACTCAGAGCCTGTGCAGCAGCAGACACATCAGGAAGTGCACAGAGGGAACATTCCTCAACATCCCTCTGAAACAGGCCGGCCTGAGAGGACACCTGGATACAGCAAGTCAACACGTACCACCTGTAGGTTAATGTTTACTGAACTATGGCCTGTGGCATGTTTAATATTTTGAGTTTTATATGGAATGTTGACGATTGTACTGTAGTGGAAAACCTAACCGAAACAGCTGCACTCAGAAGGAGGTGTGGGAGTGCGGTGGTGTTGTGAAGGAAGATAAAGGTGACCAGGATCAATAACTGATATAAATGTAGGCTGATATGATCAATATTTATCGAGCTACACATACAGAAGTCTGTCTCTCAGTATGGCGTCGGGCCGCCGTGTTTGCTAACCCAACACGCCAGACGTCTCGTTATGGAGCTGTAGAGGTTCCTAATGGAGTCCTGTGATAATCCATCCCCTGCAGCTTGAACATCCTCACACAGTTCCTGCAGATGGTGCGGTAGGGGTGGAGGTGGAGGGACACCAGGCCTTCTGGACGTGTGACAACAGACCGCTCATCTTGGTGCTGACCACGGTGCCTCCACACACGGATTCGTTGGGCGTCTCCACCAAGACTAAAGCGGGACTCGTCACTGAAGATGACCCGCTGCCATTCTGAGTCCCTCCATGACAGTCTGGTACGACACCACTGCAGTCTTTGGTGACGGTGACGTGGTGTTAAGGACAGTCGTGGTAACGGTCTGTGTGCATGTAGTCCTGCGTGGTGCAGCCGTCTGACAATGGTGCTGCACTAACAGGAGGACTCATGGAGGACACCACTGCTCGCTGGAGGTCTGTAGTCGTTGATGTTGGTTCAGTGAGGCTCAGCGATAAGACCCGTCCTTGCCTACGTCACATACGGCCGAGCGTGAAACTTGAACCATTAGCATGTCTCACGATATCAAACCTACCCACCAAGGTGCGCTCCTGTCGGTTGATTCCTTCTGGGTGCAGCTAGTTTTTCCATGAAGAGTGTAATACGGTTTTTATGGGGACTATTTGACCTCACAGCGCCCTGCAGCATGTATCCCTCCACCATGAATGGAGTTTAAGGCTGAGATCTTCTCCACACTATCATAAACAGCGTCTCAGACATCAGGCAGCGTATTCAGAACCACCTCATGTAGGAACTTTCTGTGAGGGAGCTGTTAGAGGGGGACGTCTGGTTACCTTCATCGCCACTGTGAGCAGCTCAGATTATTAATTACTCAGGGAGTTTAAGAGCTCAGTGCTGCAGCAGTTCGATTCTGGTCCCTGCAGCCTTCTCCAGCCTGTCTGGCTGAGTGTTGATCCAGCTCTGTTTGAGTGTTTGTCTTCCTCTCTGAGCTGTGAGAGGGAACACGAGTGTTGGAGAGCGAATCTTTTGTCAGTCTGAAAGGCCTCCGCAGCTGCAGCTGCTTTGACGCTTGTTTGCGGATGGACGGCGGAGTGAAGATGTCATTGTGCTCGGAGCCTGGGCTGGCGGTGCCGCCAGATTTACTGGCACGCTTGTGAATGAAACCGTTTGGCAACCACGAGCACATTCTTTTAGAGACGCGTTACCTCATCGTGACACACGCCATAAATCACCCGCCGGCATCCACTTTTGGTTCCCAAAACAGCATGGAAATCTTGGGAATTGTTTAGGTCCGGGATCGCTGGAACACTGGATGGAAAGCGAAACAGTTTAAATAATTAAATAAACTGATCCACACCATGTAGACCTCTGAAGAGCCACGTTCCGTAGTCAGCCAACACTCGGAAATCTGGAGCCAAGCTGTGTTTCCCTGTGGGAACAATGAAGCGCTGAAACAACTAATCGATAGCTCGTCAATAACGTGGATAATAAATTAATTATCAGCTCATATTCATAACTCAGTAGTATGGAACACTCTGAGCTATGGTGAGCTAATCTGGCGCCAGCACCAAGACCAGCACGTCCAGTTAACATCATAGTAACTGCCAAACAACACCATAGCAACCACGTGATATCATAGAAATGGCTTACCAGCACCATAGCAGCCACCTGGGATACTGTAGCAGCTGCCATGCAACTCTGTAGGAACTACTTGGGGTGCCATAACAATTGCCAAGCAAAATCATAACAAGTACTTGGGATACCATAGCTACTACAAAACAACATCGGAGCAACCTACTCCCAGGAGGAGCAGCTGCCATGGTGTCCCAGGTAGTTGTTATGATGTTGCTTGGCAGTCATTATGGTATCCCATACCATAGCGACTGCCAAGCAACATCATAACAACTACCTGGGACACCACGGCAACAGCTCAAGTACCTGAACACATTGCTAATTGTGATTGGGGCATCCGGTGTTTACAGGTTCTATCCGATACCTGTTCTATCTGATGCCTGTTCTGTCTGATACCTGTTCTATCCAATACATGTTCTATCCGATATCAGCCTACCAGTGTTATCCGATACTTGTTCTGTCCGATATGATACCTGTTCTGATATCTGTTCTATCCAATACCTGTTTTATCCTATACCTGTTCTATCTTATACATGTTCTATCCGATACCTGTTCTATCTGATACCTGTTCTATCTGATACCTGTTCTCTGTGATACCTGTTCTATCCGATACCTGTTCTATCTGATACCTGTTCTCTGTGATACCTGTTCTATCCGATACCTGTTCTGTCCAATACCTGTCCTGTCTATTCAGCACTTCATCATATTGATCCAGCAGTTGATTGGCTGAGAACCTGCATACTCATAACATTCTCATTCTCACTCTTAGATTCATTCTTTCCATCTCTTCCTTCCTGTATCCTCCCTCTTTCCTCCCTCTCTCTGTCTCTCTGTCTAACTCAGTCTTATGCTTTCTCTCTCTCCCTCTCTCATCTTTGTCTCTTTTTTGCCTTTCCACCTTCACCTACTCCTTTCTTTCTTTTTCTCTCTCCCTTTACCGTATCTATCAGTTTCTCTTAGTACTATATCCATCAGCAAATGGTTCTTTCTTTTTTCTCTTCCTCTATTCTGTCTCTATTAATCTTTTTCTCTTTTGTCTCTCTTTCTCCCCCCCTTGCCTTTTTTCCCTCCATCTCTCTACCCCTTTCCTTCTTCTCTTCTCTCTTTCCTACAACTCTCTCCTCCAGTCTTTCCTACGTCTCTCTTTCCTCCCTTGCTCTCTCTCCTTTTCTTTTTTCTCCCTCTCTGTCCTCTCTCTCTCTCTCTTCCCCTCTGTCCACCCCTCCCCCCGCCCCCTCTCTCTCTCTTCCCCTCTCTCCACCCCTCCTCTCTCTCTCTCTCTCTCTCTCTCTCTCTCTCTCTCTCTCTCTCTCTCTCTCTCTCTGGTTCATTCAGTATAGGTTAGTGTGTCTGAACTGAAGTGCAGAATCTCCTCTCCGTCTCCTTTTGAGTGTCAGCTGTCCTGAGACCGAGCTCCACTCTGGCTACTCTGACGCTCCTGCCCGACGTTCCGCTGCGCCTCTGACACCAGCCCGGCCGTGTTTTACATGTCTGTGAAGTCCCGCAGCCCCAGAAGAGTCGAATCATTATGTTCCGCTTTTAATTCAATTTTCCAGCATGAAATCAAAATGAGTTCTTAACTCGCCCATTAGGCGTAATTGCGGTTCATCCACTTGCGTAAAATGGTGAATTATGAAGAGGGGCCTGTGGTTATGAATCGGGCTGTGTTAAATGAAGGGCTGCCCCTGCGCTCGCCGTGCCCCATCATTACTGTGATTAGCTTTCTGTTGCAGGACAGAATCAATCCGCCAGCATCTGCGGAGGCCAGCGCCGGAGAGAGCGGCCAAACCGAACTTATAAAGGCTTT
>JAMWET010002143.1:120000-127567 GCA_024036415.1 Prochilodus magdalenae
AGAGAATGAAGGACAGACACGGGAGGAAGAAGAGCAATGAAGAAATGGAGGGGAGAAAGAGTAAGAGGGATCTGAGAGAGAGAAAAATGGAGAACCAGAGAAAGAGAAAGAAGAATAGGAGGAAAGGAGCACCGTATGGAGAACCGAGGGTTCTCTAGGTCTAGTTTAGATCTGCTGTGAAGGTTCTCTAATGTTCCTCCGCAGTTCTGGACTTACTAACAGTCGGTTCCCTCTAACAGCTGTGAAGCTTAGCATTATAACAGAAGCTAGGGACGCTGGTTCCTCCAGCCCCTCCACCTCCCTCCACCCCTCCACCCACCTCCGCACAGTGGTTAAAGATCAACAGAGAACAGCATTCATGGAGAACAACAAAAGTTTGTGGTTCCTTTGTGGCAGAATGCTAATGTTAATTAGCCTTAGGACCAGTGAAGCAGAGCCTTTTGACCCGAGCCTGCTCCATTACCTCCTGAAATCTAAGACCTAATAAACCCATTTTCCACAGCTTCTCCCGTCCGCCTGACCATTACCCGGCACCTTGGGACCGCCGATGTTCCCGGTGCGCTGATAAGGCTCCGAGTATCACATCCGCGCGTGTACATCATCTATTGTCGGGTATTCACAAAATCCGTACACATCAGTTATTGGCAGGCTTATGACGGACGAGCATCTGAGTAGCCGCGTGTCAGGCTCTTATTGATCACGTACGGTATCTGAGACATGTGCAGAACAGAAGAATGCAAGGGGATGAGATGCTAGCACCTGAGATAGGTCACACGAATAAGAGGAGCATTACCCTATCTAGCCCCCATCCATGCCCCCTAATCAACAGTAGCAGCAGTTCTAGCGCACAGAAACACCGTAATGTAGAATGACAGCAAAAGTATATATCACAATATATACCCCAGTTATCTGAGTGCAGCCACATGAAAAGACCACTTGCTTTGACAGCTTGTCCTTTCAAGTGGAGTGAAGTTCCACTCGGGTTAGGAAAGCCATCAGAGTTCCCATTAGCTTAGATGTTACAGAGTCTGTAAAACTGAGAGCAGGGCAGAGGATCCTGAGTATCAAGACCTGGATTAATCACAGTCTGAGTATCAAAACCTAGATTAATCACAGTCTGAGTATCTAGACCTGTATTAATTACAGTCTGAGAATCTAAACCTGGATTAATCACAGTCTGAGTATCAAGACCTGGGTTAATCACAGTCTGAGAATTATAACCTGGATTAATCACAGTCTGAGTATCTAGACCTGTATTAATTACAGTCTGAGTATCAAAACCTGGATTAATCACAGTCTGAGTATCTAAACTTGGATTAATCACAGTCTGAGTATCTAAACCTGGGTTAATCACAGTCTGAGTATCTAAACCTGGATTAATCACAGTCTGAGTATCTAAACCTGGATTAATCACAGTCTGAGTATCTAAACCTGGGTTAATCACAGTCTGAGTATCTAAACCTGGATTAATCACAGTCTGAGTATCAAAACCTGGATTAATCACAGTCTGAGTATCAAAACCTGGATTAATCACAGTCTGAGTATCAAAACCTGGATTAATTACAGTCTGAGTATCAAAACCTGGATTAATTACAGTCTGAGTATCTAAACCTGGATTAATCACAGTCTGAGTATCTACACCTGGATTAATCCCAGTCTGAGTATCAAAACCTGGATTAATTACAGTCTGAGTATCAAAACCTGGATTAATCACAGACTGAGTATCTACACCTGGATTAATCACAGTCTGAGTATCTAGACCTGTATTAAATTACAGTCTGAGTATCAAAATCTGGATTAATTACAGTCTGAGTATCAAAACCTGGATTAATTACAGTCTGAGTATCAAAACCTGGATTAATCACAGTCTGAGTATCACAACCTGTATTAATCCCAGTCTGAGTATCAAAACCTGGATTAATTACAGTCTGAGTATCTAGACCTGGGTTAATCACAGTCTGAGTATCAAAACCTGGATTAATCACAGTCTGAGTATCTACACCTGGATTAATCACAGTCTGAGTATCACAACCTCGATTAATTACAGTCTGAGTATCTAAACCTGGATTAATTACAGTCTGAGTATCAAAATCTGGATTAAACTCAGTCTGAGTATCTAAACCTGGATTAATTACAGTCTGAGTATCTAAACCTGGATTAATTACAGTCCGAGTATCAAAATCTGGATTAAACTCAGTCTGAGTATCAAAATCTGGATTAAACTCAGTCTGAGTATCTAAACCTGGATTAAATCCCTGTCTGTGTATCTAGACCTGGATTAAATTATAGTCTGAGTATCTAAATCTGGATTAAATCACAGTCTGAGTTCTCCTACAGGGCCTCCTCAAATCTTTCTGTTTAAAGCCGTGATGGAAAGGAAGTGCCTGGCCACAGAGTGAGCGTCGTCATCAATCACATGGCTCTAATTCCCGATGGCCTCCCGCCGAGAGTTTGAAATGTGCATGTAATTCAGCTGAAAGCCCGCCGCACTCCTCCAGCTCCTTCCCCGCATGCTAGTCAATGTGCTGTAATCTCATGCTCAGTGTGACTCTAAGCGAGGCTCAAATCAGCGCATTCAGTTAACGCTGTGTTAGCAGACAGCGGCGCGTGGCTCAGGGACACATAGTAATAACAACAATAACTGAACGAATGAATTAATAAGCAGGCGAGACCGGTGGTGGGCGGCATATTCAGATATAGACTGATATATGAACTAGTGCCAAACTGCTCGGTCAGTTAGCATGTGCATGTATTACAAACGTTACCCAGTGTGGCTAAATAAAGAACTGCCCCCAGAAGGAGGTGTGGGAGTGCGGTGGTGTTGGGAAGGAGGATAAAGGTGACCAGGATCAATAACTGATGGTAAGTTTAGACTGATATGATCAATATGTATTGAGCTACACATACAGAAGTCTGTCTGGAGTCTCTCCAGTAATGGCAATCGGGGCCGCCGTGTTCGCTAACCCAACACGCCAGACGTCTCGGTATGGAGCTGTAGAGGTTCCTAATGGTGTCCTGTGATAATCCATCCCATGCAGCTTGAACATCCTCACACAGTTCCTGCAGATGGTGCGGTAGGGGTGGCGGTGGAACGACACCAGGCCTTCTGGACGTGTGACAGCAAACCGTTCACCTTGGTGCTGACCACGGTGCCTCCACACACGGATTCGTTGGGCGTCTCCACCAAGACTAAAGCGGGACTCGTCACTGAAGATGACCCGCTGCCATTCTGAGTCACTCCATGACAGTCTGGTACGACACCACTGCAGTCTTTGGTGACGGTGACGTGGTGTTAAGGACAGGCGTGGTAACGGTCTGTGTGCATGTAGTCCTGCGTGGTGCAGCCGTCTGCTGATGGTGCTGCACTAACAGGACACCACAGCTCGCTGAGTGTCTGTAATGGTGGCCGTTGGGTCAGTCAGGTACAGGGATAAGGCTCGTTCTTGCTTACGTCACATGTGCGGCCGAGTGTGGAACTTGAATCATTGGCATGTCTCATGATGTCAAACCCACCCACCAAGTTTCACTCCAATCGGCTGATTCCTTCTGGGTGCAGCTGTTCCGTTGGTGTTCAGTGTTGGTATCCAAACTGGAATATTGCACTGCTGCATTGGCACTATTTGTGCCGTGCGGTCGCATTCCCTGTGGAAGCTTCCGAAGGGTCGTATTAGTGCTGTGTTGTACTTTGCAAAATAAAAGTCTCTGCAAAACTTTCTGTTCCTCTCATATGCTGAAATGTTCCGGCACTTTGCATCAAGTCAACTCGTGGGCCTCCTACCAACCGCAGCCCTGACATGTAGTCAGCGCTGGTACAAATCGGAGCTGACGGATGGTTAGGAAATTGTGATGTTGAGTTTTGCACGCCTGCTTCGCTCATATACTTGTCTATCATAGCCGTAACAGACAGCCAGCCCGATTCCCTTCTTCAGTAACGAGCCTTACGACACGAACTGCCACCATTTGCTCATCCTCTGTTCCTACGCTTAAGGAACCATTAGAGCCCCTCGTTTTTTCCGCAGGCCCTAAAGCCAAAATGCCACCGCAACATGGCGGATTTTCACACATGATTAGCCTAGCCATTAGCGACAGTGCCGCAGCAGGTTTTGTCCGGCAGGTGACCCCCCCTCATTAGGCCCTAATCTGCCCCGTCCTCCCTCCACGGTCACGGGCGCAGCTGAGTCTGCACACGGGGAAATAAGAAGGCTGTGATAAATAACGACTGGAGTCATTCACGTAACGCGCTGACAAGTGGTCCTGTGTCATTAGCATGCCGGGGAAGGCCGGGCATGGAGAAGCAGGGCAGGCAGATGGCACTGCCAGCTCTGTCACGGAGGCTGTAAGAGAGCGCTCCTGTTGCTGACCAGGCTGGACCACCTGCTCCTGAGCTCTGGCCAGAGTGTGTGACATGATGTACAGTCACATACATTACATTACAGTCCGAGTGTGTTCGGTGTGCGGTGGCTCAGATGTTCTTTACAGTGGGGGTGGTGGGAACCAGGGTTCTCCATCATGTCTACAACACACATATAGACACTTAACTGACCATCGAAACCACCAGTGAACCTACACCTGTCCTTTGAGTGTTTATATGGAATGTGGATGATGGGAAAACCTGGAAAACGTGGAGATTACCATGTAGGTTTTCTCTGGGGGACTATATTTTGCCTCACAGCACCCTTCATGTATCCCTCCACCCGGAATAAATTCAAATAACTGGATTAAAACACATTTTAAGCCACAACCTTCTCCCGAAACTCCAGCGTGTCTCGGATATCGGAAGTAACGTAATTCCCGGTCTGGTTACATTCACCACAACTGTTAACGACTGAGTGGTAGTTGGTGATGGGACTCACCAGACATATCCCAGTACAAGCTACATTAGGAATACTGGGGATGGGCGGATCGATACCGGAGTACTGATACTTCCGATGCTGGCGTTTACTGTTAGGAATCGGTTCAGGCGCATGAATATGGATACCATGTGTTTATGTATGGAGTAGGATGGAGGTGTGTCCTGTTTGTCAGGGAACATGGTGGAGAACAGGAACTACTTTTTCGTCCACCTACTTCCTCCGTCTGCTTCCTAAATAAAAGCTGGTATTTTAATCCGGTTATTTGAATCCATTCATGGTGGAGGGATACATGGAAGGTGCTGTGGGGCAACAAAAACTTAATTGGTTATTTCAAGGTTTTCCAGGTTTTCCAGGTTTTCCAGGATTTCCAGGTTTTCCAGGATTCCCAGGTTTTCAGGATTTCCAGGTTTTCCAGGATTTCCAGGATTTCCAGGTTTTCCAGGTTTTCCAGGTTTTCCAGGTTTTCCAGGTTTTCCAGGATTCCCAGGTTTTCAGGTTTTCCAGGCCTTCCAGGTTTTCTAGGTTTTCCAGATTCCCGGTTTTCTACCATGTTTGTCATTCCAGATAAACACTCATAACAAGGGTAGGTTTCCACTGAGTGGTTTACCATCGCAACAATCCATATCTATATGATGGTGATCAGTGGGACACCCTGGGTGTCTGGTTCATCATTGCGTGGTCTAGGAGTACCGATAGCTGACAACTGTACGTAGCCTGTCTCTTATGACTGTGAGGACTATATCAGACTCTGGAGAATGACCTCTGGGTTACCATGAAGGCCAAGCTGTGCCATCACTTGATGGACATTTAAATGAATTGTTCAGCCGAGTGACGTTGTGTCATTGTGTCATTCTCATGACCCTTAATGACTGTTTGACGTTTTGAAGGAACGGTGGTACTGGAGTATGCCGTGATGGACCTTATGGCTCTGTGCATAGTTGCTTAGCACAGGCTCTAATTCCGTGCTTTTTCCTTGTTGAAGAGCTAACAGTCCCTCATTAAAATAAGAATACAGAAGCGATGTGTATACCCTAAGTTATAAAACACTACGGAACCCCGAAAGAGGGATCCAACAAAAGCTAGGCCGCTCTCTTTCCCTTAATTTTAATGTTGGGCTCTTTGATTTCCTCTTGAATGGAAGGCTTAACTGATGCTAAGAGTATAGGGCAGTAACCCAAGACAATGAGAGCTTTCAAAGTTTAAGTGGCCATTCAGATGCTAAGAAAGCAAAGGCTAATTATATAGTTCTGAAAGTGTCCCGCTCTTGTGTCTGCTCCAGATGGTGTGCATTCTAACTGTAAAACGCCCGAGTCACTGATGTGCTGTTTATTTCCCAGCAGTCATCTGGTTTCCTGCCCCATGAATGACGAGAGAGGAAGAGGGCGGGCCGAGCCGCTAATGATCATCCCAGCGCATTTAGATTTCAATAAGTGTCGCACTTATAGCGCTAGCTGTTAGACGTTAGCGCGCTGAGGCACTTCACGGCCCTTGCAGCCAGCACCGATGGTCTCTCTTCTTTCTCTGTTCTCCTGAACGTTTTCAAGCAGCCTAGTTAAAAGAAAAGTGCTGTGCGCACTTTGTTTGACAGCCGGAGAAAGAAACAGATTTGGTTCCCTAGGAAACCTTAAACTTCGAATTAATTTACACAACAAGGTTCTTTAGGGAACCAAAAAGGGTTCTTTTAATGGCTTGGCTCAAAAAATGTTTTTGCAAAGGAATGATAGTGTAGAGGAACCATTTCGGGTTCTGTAAAGAACCTTCTTTTAAATGGTTTGAAAGTTATATTAGTCTTGATACCAAAGAAGGTTGTTTTGTACCACTAAGGGTTCTTAGATGACATAGAATTGTGTTTTACTTAGAGAACCTTGCAATCAACAAACGGTTTTTGGACATTAAATGTACCAAACAAGGTTCTTTAGGGAATCAAAGGGGTTCTTTTAAAGGCTTAGCTCAAAGAACCTTTATGAAATGTTTTTCAGACCTATATATAGAATAAAGTTTATAGGAACTGTTTCTGGTTCTCTATAGAACCTTCCTTTGAATGGTTGTTTGGGGAACCATTGTTTGCTAATAACATTTGGAAAGTTCCAGAACAGTATCTATGAATGTAAAAGATAAGATTCTAACCATGGAGTCTCTTTTTGAGTTCTCCTAGAGAACATTCATTCTCACAGAAGAACACCTTTTCGCAAGTAACGTATAGCATTCATTTCACCATCAGGCTTCTTATAGGGATCGCCAAAAGAGATTTAATTAATGACTTGTCTTAAAGAACCCTTCATGGAACATTTTTGCAAATAAATGATGTAATACAGTGTAAAGGAACCATTTCTGGTTCCGTGAAGAACCTTACTGTGAATGGTTGTTTGGGGAACTATTTTTGCTACTGAGTAGCACAAACATGAAAAAGGTTCACACAAATCACGTCGTGCACAAATATACGGTTTAGAGACACTGACTTAACATCACTGTTCTTGCCATAGAATTTTGGTTTCGCTAGAGAACATTTCAATTAACTAAGAACCGTGTCTGCAAATAAGATACAACCCTCACTTACCAAACAAGGTTCTTTGGGGAAGCAAAATGGTTCTTCAAAGAACCATTTATTTAGAGGCCTGTTGTAACCTTTAGCTAGAAAACGAACTTAGTACCATAGAAAAAAAGGTTTTCAGCCAGGTTTTATTGCCGTGATATTTAGAACAAAGGGGGGTTCT
>JAMWET010002144.1:7500-30000 GCA_024036415.1 Prochilodus magdalenae
TAACCGACCGCTCCGCTCCGCGCGCGCACTGCGTGTGTGACTCCGGCAGACTGAGTGAGTGAATGAGCGCCGAGCAGGAGAGGGCGGGGCCCCAGGGGCGGAGACTCCGCCCAGGAGCCGGGGCTCACAGAGGGAGAGCTGTGATTGGTTGAACGAGTTTCACACTTAGAGTTTATTATTATTGTAGTATTAAAAGTCTATACGTTATTATTATTATTATTATTATTATTATTATTATTATTATTATTATTATTATTATTACTGTTATTATTATTATTATTATTGAGCTAAACATTTACTATATAGATACATTTTCTACATACATACAACGTATTTATTTATTTATTAATTAAAGGATATATTTATTTATTTAATTCTATAATTAATCTAATGAAGGTCTGAACATACAGACAGAGATACAGATATATGTATGTTACACAAATGACTAAAACACAGCAAGACCTTTATTACTACAGCTCTCATCAGAATTCATCATCTTCATCCAAAATTTAATTTCTATTTAAAATATTAAGATATTAAAATTCCATTTCAGATATTAATTTAATTAAAATTTCATTATGGATATGTGTTCCATTAGAATTATATTCTGGATATTAATTCCATTACAATTCCATTCTAGATATTAATTCCATTAGAATTCCATTGTAGATATTAATCCCTTTAGAATAACACTTTAAATATTAATTCTATTCTAGATATTGATTCCATTAGAATTCCATTCTAGATATGAATTCCTTTAGAATTCCATTCTAGATTTTAATTCCATTAGAATTCCATTGTAGATATTAATTCCAATAGAATTCAATTGTAGATATCAATTCCTTTAGAATTTCACTTTAGATATTAATTCTGTTCTAGATATTGATTCCATTAGAATTCCATTCTTAATTCTACAATTCTAAATCTTGATATTCATTTTGATTAGAATTCCACTCTAGATATTAATTTATATCAAATTCCATACTAGATATGGATTCTATTGGATTTTCACTGTAGATATGAATTCCTTTAGAATTCCATTCTAGATATTAATTCCATTCGAATTACATTGTAGATATCAATTCCTTTAGAATTTCACTTTAGATATTAATTCTGTTCTAGATATTGATTCCATTAAAATTCCATTCTAGATATTAATTTCATTACAATTTTATTCTGGATATTCATTTTTATTAGAATTCCACTTTAGATATTAATTCTATTCTAGATATTAATTTCATTATAATTTTATTCTGGATATTCATTTTTATTAGAATTCCACTCTAGATAATAATTTATATCAAATTCCATTCTAGATATGGATTCTATTGGATTTTCATTGTATATATGAATTCCTTTAGAATTCAATTGTAGATATCAATTCCTTTAGAATTTCACTTTAGATATTAATTCTGTTCTAGATATTGATCCCATTAGAATTCCATTCTATACATTAATTCTATTCTAGATATTGATTCCATTAGAATTCCATTCTAGATATTATTTCTATTGGATTTTCATTGTAGATATGAATTCCTTTAGAATTTTATTCTAGATATCAATTCCTTTAGAATTCCATTGTAGATATTAATTCTGTTCTAGATATTGATTCCATTAGAATTCCATTCTAGATATTAATTTCATTACAATTTTATTCTGGATATTCATTTTTATTAGAATTCCACTCTAGATATTAATTTATAACAAATTCCATTCTAGATATTGATTCTATTGGATTTCCATTGTATATATATAGATATAAATTCCTTTAGAATTTTATTCTAGATATTAATTTAATTACAATTTTATTTTGGATGTTCATGTTATTAGAATTCTACTGTAGATATTAGTTTCATTAAAATTCCATTCTACATATTAATTTAATTAGAATTTTATTCTGGATGTTACAGTTCTAACATACCAATTTCATTTTTATAATTTTTTAAAGTGTATATATTATGAAAATGGATTCTAAACTTGAACAGGAGTCTATATTACTGGTATGTATTACTGTTATATAGGGACGTGTTTTATTATGACTATGTTTTATTATTTTACACTTTATTTCTACTGTGTTTTTTAATAATCTGATATTCAGGCTCAGTCTGGTGAGCATGCCACGATGATAAAGAGGCTGACTTGATAAACAGTCTGTTCCACATTCCTCACGTTTTTACATTTTTGAAATATTTAGATTAGAAAGACAAGCGGGCTGACGTGTGGGCTCAAACCGCACACTACAGATCATACGTGCCAGATTTTATGCATATATGTATATGTATATTTATGTAAATGAAGGCACCAGATGATGTAAAAATAATAATAAAATGATGAAACTGAAATTAAAACTACGTCCTTCTACATCGTTTCGTATGGGAGTTTCCAGGAGCACTCCGTCACTCCGTACCTCCACCAGCTGTGGGTTGGGGTTGGGTTCTCACGACGTGTGTCTTTACAAAGTCCTTCTGATTTCATCCCTGTTCATCATCCGGGTTCCCTCCAAATGGCTGATTGGTTCCACAGCGATGTGGAATGGGGCTCCGCTCGTTTTTCCTTCAGCAGGGCGGAAAGTGACGATCTGGTCAAGAGCACATTTACCAGCCCCCCTCCCCCAGTGTAGACCACCCAAGACATGCTTGGGGTCTGATGTTTGCTTCCATAGGAGGCTAATGTGGCTAACATAACTGAGGCTGGTCTGTTAGCATCCTAGCGCTGTTAGCCTGAACCGTGTCTGATGTTCAGTGTCTCTAGTAGAGCCGAGGATTTGGACACTGTGGGTCTCACTGTCGGTAAACATGGCCGCTACGCAACATACTGATACACAGAGTTCATAGAGTAAGAGGGGTAACCAGTGGAGGGATGGATGGATGGATGAATGGATGAGAGAATGAATGGGAAATACATAGATCTGATAAACGGATCGACCAGTTGATGAGTAGATGGATGGTGGGAGATACATAGGTAGGACAAACTGATCAGATAGATGGATGAATGAATGAATGGATGAATGAAGGGATAAATGGGAAGTACATAGGTAGGATAGACAGATCAAGCAATTGATAGATGAATGAATGAATGAATGAATGAATGAATAGATGGATGAATGGACTGATTGATGGATGGATAAAAGGAGAAACGAGAAGTACATAGGTAGGATAAACAGATCAATCAATTGATAGATGAATGAAAGATTGATGGATGGATGAATGGATTGATGGTTGGATGGATGAATGAATGAGTGGATAAATGGAAAGTACATAGATAGGATAAATGGATCTATCAATTGGATGGATGGATGGATTGAGGGATTGATGGATTGATTGATTGATTGATTGATTGATTGATTGATTGATTGATTGATTGATTGATTGATTGATTGATTGATTGATCGATCGATCAATGGATGGGTGGATGGGTGGATCAATGGATGAATGAATGAATGGATAAATGGAAAGTACAGAGATAGGATAAACGGATCAATCAACTGATGGATGGATGGATGGATGGATGGATGGATGAACTGATTGATGGATTGATGGATTGATGGATTGATGGATGAATGAAGGGATAAATGGAAAGTACAAAGGTATGATAGATTGATCAATCAATTGATAGATAAATGAATGAATGGATGGATGAATAGATTGATGAATGAAAAATGAATGGATGGCAAGAAGTACATAAGTAGGATTGATGGATTGATTGATTGATTGATTGATTGATTGATTGATTGATTGATTGACTGACTGATGGAAGGATGAAGGAATGCTGGCCGGGGTAGGGAGACAAATGGACAGTTGGAAGAATTAATAGAAGGACAGGTGAATGGATGGACAGATGGGTATATAAATTAATCTATCGATCAATAAATATATAGATAGATAGATAGATAGATAGATAGATAGATAGATAGAGAGATAGATAGATAGAGAGATAGATAGATAGAGAGACAGAGAGATAGAGAGACAGATAGATAGATAGATAGATCGATAGATAGATAGATAGATAGATAGATAGATAGATAGATAGATAGGGAGATAGAGAGACAGATAGATAGATAGATAGATAGATAGACTGCACTGTAGCACCTCTTCTTAATCTATGGATCCCGTCACTCACACCCTACAGGGATTTATAGACCCACCGTCCTGGTACAGCGCCCCCTGCAGGAGACTGAAGGTACGACCCCCTTAAACACACAGGGGACTCCTTTACATAGAGTATATATGTGTAGTGTGTATATAAATCATAATCCGGTTCCAGGTGGTTGTTAGGGATGGTAACCAAGAAGACTCGCTGATACATACAGGCTCACCTATATGAGTTCATGTCTGTTACAGTATGATCATACGGTCTAACAGAATTCCTGTTCACTTAGCTGCTAGCTTAGCATTCCCATCACCATGTGTTTCCCTGCTTTTCCCTCGGGATGATGTCCTGAACTGCAGGTATGACTCTAATACTCACAGGCTGCCGCGATAAGTCACATCCTGAAGCCCTGTCGGAATTCTGCTGGTGCCGTGTCCACTCTCTACCTTCATTACAGCTTCCCTCCTTCTCAGCAGACTCTTTCTCAGCACCTCTGGAGGTTCAGTAAAGTTCCTGTTCTCCTCCCGAATCAGAGTGTTTCCCATCTAATCTCCTCGGAGATGTCAGTAAGCAGGGTGGGGACCACCTGGGTGGTCTTATATTTATGATAACTAGATCAGGGAATCCTACATAAGCAGAGCCAGATCAGAATACGACCAGGTATTAACACTCACACACACACACCCTAACACACACACCCTAACACACACACTCTAACAAACACACACACACACTAACACCCTAACACACACACACACACACACACTCTAACAAACACACACACACACTAACACCCTAACACACACACACACACACACCCTAACACACACACACACACCCACACACTAACACCCTAACACACACACACCCTAACACACACACACTAACACCCTAACACAGATACACACCCTAACACACCCCCACACACACTGACACAAACACACACCCTAACACACACACACACACACACACACACACTAACACCTTAACACACACACACACACCCTAACACACCCCCACACACTAACACACACACACACCCTAACACACACACTCTAACACATACACACACACACTAACACCCTAACACACACACACACACACTAACACCCTAACACACACACACACACCCTAACACACACACACACCCTAACACACACACACACACCCTAACACATACACACACGCACTAACACACACACTCTAACACACACACACACACACACACACACACACACACACTAACACACACACACCCACTCACACATACACACATACTAACACATACACCCACAGACACACTAACATACTAACACATACATACACACACACCCTAAAACACACACCCTAACACAGACACATACACACACACACACACACTAACACACACACACCCTAACACAGACACATACACACACACACTAACACACACACACACACCCTAACACATACACACACTAACACAGACACACACACTAACACAGATACACACTAACACAGACACACACACTAACACAGATACACACTAACACACACAGACACACACTAACACACACACCCTAACACAGATACACACTAACACCCTAACACATACAAACACACTCTAACACACAAACACCCACTCACACATACACACACATACTAACACATACACACTAACACACACACTAACATACTAACACATACATACACACACACCCTAACACACACACACACACACTTACACACACACACACACACACACACACACTAACACACACACACTCTCACACACACACACCCTAACACACACACACACACACACACACACACACACACACACACACACACCCTAACACACACACACACACACACACACACACACCCTAACACACACACACACCCTAACACATACACACACGCACTAACACAGATACACTCTAACACACACATACACACACTAACACACACACACCCACTCACACATACACACATACTAACACATACACCCACAGACACACTAACATACTAACACATACACACACACACACCCTAACACACACACCCTAACACAGACACATACACACACACACACACACACACACACACACACTAACACACACACCCTAACACAGACACATACACACACACACTAACACACACACACACCCTAACACATACACACACACACACTAACACAGACACACACACTAACACAGATACACACTAACACAGACACACACACTAACACAGACACACACACTAACACAGATACACACTAACACACACAGACACACTAACACACACACCCTAACACAGATACACACTAACACCCTAACACATACAAACACACTCTAACACACAAACACCCACTCACACATACACACACATACTAACACATACACACTAACACACACACTAACATACTAACACATACATACACACACACCCTAACACACACACACACACTTACACAGACACACACACACACACACACTAACACACACACACACACACACTAACACATACATACACACACACACACACACACACTAACACCCTAACACACACACACCCTAACACAGACACTTACACACACACTAACACACACACACACACACACACACTAACACATACACACACACATACACACACTAACACCCTAACACACACCCACATACACACACACTAACACACACACACACACACACTAACACAGATACACACTTACACATACACACACACACACTAACACCCTAACACACACCCTAACACACAGACACATACACACACACACACACACACACTAACACAGATACACACACACACCCTAACTAACACACACACACAGATAGAGAGAGAGAGTTACATAGAGATAGAAAGAGAGAGAGAGAGAGAGAGAGAGAGAGGAAAGAGAGAGTAGAGAGAGAGACAGAGAGGGAGAGAGAGAGAGAGAGAGGAAAGAGAGAGTAGAGAGAGGGAGAGAGAGAGAGAGAGAGAGAGAGAGAGAGAGAGAGAGAGAGAGAGAGAGAGAGAGAGAATAACCTAGGGTCTTTAGTTTACCTCCTAAAGGCCTGACCAATGGGAAAGCTCGCTTTGCCTAGACACCAGAGAACCATCCTGATTGGCTGATGCTCCGGTGGCTCCGGTTTCAGGACCGTAACCAAAGACTACAAACCTGCAGCCACGTGTGGTTTGGTTCTCAGAAAGCCCTAGAGAACCCGGAGGGTTCCCCGCTGGATCATGGGAGCTGGTACAGATTTTAGTGCTAGCTAACAAACCCTGACCTAGTGATCCTGACTCTCTCCTTTTCATCTCTCCCACCATTCCTTATCATTGCTCTCCGGTCACGTCACCTTTGATGCATAGCGCACTCTTCCCAGGACAAACGACGGAAAGCTCTTTGAAGTGGATTCCGCTCGAAGCAGGCCCGAACGGCGAGAGGTCAAAGACGATGCCCTGGCTCCTTCAGGGCTCCGCGGAGGAATCCCGAGCAGACAGCTGACCGTGCAGCGCCGGGAATCCGCCCGATCGGACTTCTGAAATACTGAGGCTTTTACAGCGCTGTTTAGACGCGGCGGGAAATTCATGCCCGGCTCGGAGCGTGGGCTTCTCCTAATGGACTGGACGGAATGTAAGCACCGGAGAAACATGAGGTTCCAGCTCAGTTCAGGAGATGCATTAGCACTTAGCTTTAGCCACATCCTCCCAAAGAAAACGTCAGGTGTCTCCGGGAATTCCAGGCATTTGGTGAGAGTGAGGCGGGAGCACGCACACATGTGTACACAGACCCACAACCCTACAGACCAACAGCTCGTACTCTTTCATTTAGTCATGCATGAAGATGGGGGGAGAGAGAGAGGGGGAGAGGGAGAGGAGAGAGGAAGAGGAGAGAGGGAGAGAGAGAGGAATAGAGAGACAGAAGAGAGGGGTAGAGAAAGCGAGGGGGGAGAGAGAGAGACAGAGAGAGGGGTAGAGATAGAAGGAGGGAGAGGGGGAGGGGGAGAGAGGGGAGAAGAGTGAGGTAGAGAGAGGTGAGAGAGGGAGAGAGACAGAGAAGGAAAGCGTGAGAGAGGAAGAGAGAGGGGGAGAGAGACGGGGAGAGAGAGTGAGGTAGCAAGAGAGAGAGGAGAGAACAAGAGAGAGAGACAGAGAAGGAAGGTGGGGGGAGAGAGAGAGAGAGGAAGAGAGAGAGAGGGGTAGAGAGATAGGGGAAGGGGTAGAGAGAGTGAGGTAGAGAGAGAGAAGAGAGAACAACAGAGAGAGAGGGAGAGAGACAGAAGGAAAGGGGGGAGAGAGAGAGAGGGAGAGAGAAAGGGGGAGAGAGATAGGGGAAGGGGGCGAGAGAGTGAGGTAGAGAGAGAGTGAGAGACAGAGAAGGAAAGGGGGAGAGAGAGAAAAAAAAGAGGGAGAGAGAGGTGGGGGACTTTCAGCACAGAAGGTCCAGCACAAGATCAGCCCAGACCTGCACAAGACCAGCCCAGACCAGTATAGATCAGCCCAGACCATCCCAGATCAGCCCAGACCAGCACTAGACCAGCCCAGACCAGCATAGATCAGCCCAGACCAGCACAAGATCAGCCCAGACCAGTATAGATCAGCCCAGACCATCCCAGATCAGCCCAGACCAGCACTAGACCAGCCCAGACCAGCATAGATCAGCCCAGACCATCCCAGATCAGCCCAGACCAGCACTAGACCAGCCCAGACCAGCACAAGACCAGCCCAGACCAGCACAATACCAGCCCAGACCAGCATAGATCAGCCCAGACCAGCATAGATCAGCCCAGACCAGCACAAGATCAGCCCAGACCAGTATAGATCAGCCCAGACCATCCCAGAACAGCCTAGACCAGCACTAGACCAGCCCAGACCAGCACAAGACCAGCCCAGACCAGCACAAGACCAGCCCAGACCAGTATAGATCAGCCCAGACCAGTATAGATCAGCCCAGACCAGCCCAGACCAGTATAGATCAGCCCAGACCAGTATAGATCAGCCCAGACCCAGCCCAGACCAGTATAGATCAGCCCAGACCAGCACAAGATCAGCCCAGACCAGCACAAGACCAGCCCAGACCAGCACAAGACCAGCCCAGACCAGCACAAGATCAGCCCAGACCAGCACAAGACCAGCCCAGACCAGCACAAGATCAGCCCAGACCAGCACAAGACCAGCCCAGACCAGCACAAGACCAGCACAAGATCAGCCCAGACCAGACCAGATCAGCCCAGACCAGCACTAGATCAGCCCAGACCAGCACAAGATCAGCCCAGACCATCCCAGAACAACCTAGACCAGCACTAGACCAGCCCAAGACCAGCAAAAGATCAGCCCAGACCAGCACAAGATCAGCCCAGACCAGCACAAGATCAGCCCAGACCAGCACAAGATCAGCCCAGACCAGCACAAGATCAGCCCAGACCAGCATAGATCAGCCCAGACCAGCACAAGATCAGCCCAGACCAGCACAAGACCAGCCCAGACCAGCACAAGATCAGCCCAGACCAGCACAAGATCAGCCCAGACCAGCACAAGATTAGCCCAGACCAGCACAAGACCAGCCCAGACCAGCACAAGATCAGCCCAGACCAGCACAAGACCAGCCCAGACCAGCACAAGATCACCCCAGACCAGCACAAGACCAGCCCAGACCAGCATAGATCAGCCCAGACCAGACCAGACCAACACACGACCAGCACAAGACCAGCCCAGACCAGCACAAGACCAGCCCAGACCAGCACAAGATCAGCCCAGACCAGCCCAGACCAGCACAAGATCAGCCCAGACCAGCACAAGATCAGCCCAGACCAGCACAAGATCAGCCCAGACCAGCACAAGATCAGCCCAGACCAGCCCAGACCAGCACAAGACCAGCCCAGACCAGCATAGATCAGCCCAGACCAGCACAAGACCAGCATAGATCAGCCCAGACCAGCACAGACCAGACCAGCACAGACCAGACCAGCACAGGACCAACACACGACCAGCACAAGACCAGCCCAGACCAGCACAAGACCAGCCCAGACCAGTATAGACCAGCCCAGACCAGCACAAGACCAGCCCAGACCAGCCCAGAACAGCCTAGACCAGCACTAGACCAGCCCAGACCAGCATAGATCAGCCCAGACCAGCACAAGATCAGCCCAGGCCAGCACAAGACCAGCCTAGACCAGCATAGATCAGCCCAGACCAGCACAAGACCAGCCCAGACCAGCATAGATCAGCCCAGACCAGCACAAGACCAGCCCAGACCAGCATAGACCAGCATAGATCAGCCCAGACCGCATAGACCAGACCAGCACAAGACCAGCCCAGACCAGCATAGATCAGCCCAGACCGCATAGACCAGACCAGCACAAGACCATAATAACCAGCAAAACCAGCATATCACATTAAGTTGCTGGTTTCACATGTGCCTGGGAAGCTAAAACCAGACCAGCATAAAACCGGTCCTGGTGACCGCGTTTAACCTTGTCCAAACCGCCTGAACCTGAACCAGGACCAGACCAGCACAAACCAGAACAAAGACTGCGTGTGGGTCAGAGAGTCTGCTGAGAGCACTGGGCCATATTCCGACCATCTCCAAAACAGGATACCGAACCATGATAAACCCGGTCCTGCTGGGCTTAATGACTTCCAATGGAAGTGTGGCCTGAGGAGAACTCGAGATCCTGGTTTGATAATCGGACGGGCCGAATCCAGTCTACAGTCAGAAACGCGGCGTAGGAGTCTGGTCAGGAAGCTGCTGGCGTGCTCCGGGACGGCCAGTACAAAAACAAACAAGCGGCTGCACACTTAATGAGCGGGAATATTTCAGAGCCGTAGGCTAATCCCCGGAAAATTCCAGCAGCGCTAGCCTGCTCCAGAGGAGGGATAATTATAGCCTTGGCAACTTAATCACTCCACATTTCTGTATATCAGCTTCGACACGAGCAGCAGTGCTACGCTAACGATCCATCAAATGAGCAGGGATTTGCACTTCCTGTGTACCAAACTGTTTACACGGCTCTCATTCCAGCTGATAAGGACCTAGCGCTTAGCACTCACTGCAGCAGGTCTACTGAACACCAGACTCCACTTCAGAAGGCCGTTCCACCTTAAACCTCTGACGACCTCATCCCACACACTAATAGCTAGCAAGTGAGGACAGATCGGCTCTTTAGCGCTAATGCTAATTCGTCCCCTGCCAGCTTATATTCAAAATTAGCACGGTTAGCATTCCTTTAATTAGCGTCCAATCAGTGCCCACATGTCTGGACATGACGGGAAGTGGCTGTCTAGACTTCAATGGATCAAATAAGTAGGTAATAGTCAGGTTATGGTTTCCTGCCTGACTTAGCATTTATGCTACGTCTCATATTTAGCGCATTTTGGAGCTAAGCTAACGTTCAGGTAGGCAGAGTAAGGACTGGGATGGGAAGGGGACCGAAGGATGAGAAAGAGGAAAGAAATGCTCGTTAGCATTCCTAGAATTGACACCATGATGAAGTGTTGCGGCTACGTGAGGGTTTGGCAGTGGTGACGCGAGCGCTAGTCGGGTACCAGACGTGTGCCAAACTCTTCTCTCCATTCATTAATCTTTCAGAGAACCTCTCTGCTCGCAGGCATGCCTGATCATCACGCCACGCCTCGCTTCCACTCGGCCATACTGCTACAAATTACAGCCTGCGGTGAAACAGCCGGGGAACACTGACAGGAATGGGACAGGAGGCTGTTTTGCTAAATAGTTAGCATAAGCTAATAGTTCTAGCACAGTCTGGTTGGACACAGTCTTGGTGGTACATGCTAACGGTTCTAGCACAGTCTGGCTGACCACTGTGATGTTGGTACATGCTAGTGTTTCTAGCACAGTCTGGCTGACCACTGTATTGGTGGTCCATGCTAATGGTTCTAGCACAGTCTGGTTAGACACTGTATTGGGGGTCCATGCTAATGGTTCTAGCACAGTCTGGTTGACCACTGTCTTGTTGGTACATGCTAACGATTCTAGCACAGTCTGGTTGACCACTGTCTTGTTGGTACATGCTAATGGTTCTAGCACAGTCTGGTTGACCACGGTATTGGTGCTACATGCTAATGGGGCTAGCACAGTCTGGTTGACCAATGTCTTGTTGGTACATGCTAATAGCTCTAGCACAGTCTGGTTGATCACTTTCTTAATGGTACATGCTAATGGTTCTAGCACAGTCTGGTTGACCACGGTCTTGTTGGTACATGCTAATGGTTATAGCACATTCTGGTTGGACACTGTCTTGTTGGTACATGCTAATGGCTCAGTCTGGTTGACCACTGTCTTGTTGGTACATGCTAATGGTGCTAGCACATTCTGGTTGGACACTGTCTTGTTGGTACATGCTAATGGTAATAGCACAGTCTGGTTGACCACTGTCTTGTTGGTCCATGCTAATGGTGCTAGCACAGTCTGGTTGGACAATGTCTTAGTGGTACATGCTAATGGTAATAGCACAGTCTGGTTGGACACTGTCTTGTTGGTCCATGCTTATGGTTCTAGCATATTCCAGTTGAACATTGTCTTGTTAGTACATGCTAATGGTTCTAGCTCTGGACAGTTTTACTAGACAATACCAGCTGACTGGATTGACGCTAATATCACTAACTGATATGTCCCTGCAGCTTCAGCACTTCAGTATGACTCCATGCAGCTACACGGACTGTCATACACGGCTACAGAGTTCCGCAGATGGCTAGAGCAGGGCTAGGGTTCCTGTACAAACACACAGGCTCCATACGAAAACAAGCTGAACTGGAGTCTAATTGCTTCAGTTAATCTTCCACCAAAGCACGTGGTCCGGTTCAGCCACTGACCGTCAAAAAGTCCATGACTAATCAATGTTCTCCTGGCCAGGCGAAGACGTTCCCGGGACGGCCTGATGAGAGGTGAAGGGAAATAGGTTAGGGGGACGTGAGAAAGGAAGGCCAGGCTCTAAGTGCGTAATGAGATTTGAGGTTGCTGGTTCTTGTCTCGGAGAAAGAGGAGCAGGAATACGGTATATGTATTCAGGCGGAGAACTTCCGATAGGAACTTGGAGAGACCGGGACTGAGTGAAAAGCCAACCAGCCTTGGAGTCATGCCTGCTTCCACATGTGTTTGTGTTGTGGGTTCCAATTAGTCCCACTTCCCTTCTGGTCTTCAATCCAAAGCTGGTCGGAAGGAGAACGTCTCACGGCATCACATAGTAATGCTGCTCTCTATTCTACACTATACTTCATATTATAATAATCCCCTTAAACATATCAATACCCTTATTGCTTGGATGTCCTTTGGGTTCTAGATAAAGACCTTCTTCCCCCAAGCTAGCATAGGTTTAAAGGATTCTGTTCTTTTGGTGTGTCAGTATGGTCCAGAATAACCAAAAGCGAAAGCAGAAGTGGACGCATTGCGACACATTATACTTTAATTGTCACACGCCATTTGCAGCAGAGGGTACATACATTAGTGAGTATGTAGTCTTGTACTGGCTAAAACACTACTGTCCTAACACATAGTGTCTCCGAGGCGGATTTTCTCCAATTTCATTTTCGATTTCCTTCCCCCTCAGGTGAAAAAAAAAAAAAAGGGTGGCCGTTCCTGCTATACTACAGGCAAGACGCAACATACCCCATAGGAGTCTCTATAACCTTCGGAGCTGTCACCAGAATCGGTACAATGTAGTGTAGATAACCAGGGCAAGGTGGTAGCTTTAACACATTTGTCCCCTCAGTGAGTGTAGCCAATAGTGGCTAACTTACCATGAATAAGGCCCCCCATAGTATGCCAAGCGGGGGAAACCCCCCAGCCCACAACTTCCACCACGTCCCCAAGGGTTCGAATTTCCCTGCGTCCAGAGCAGGTTACACAAACCAATAGGAGTCTCTATAACCTGGGGTTTACCAAATGGGCAATGACCATAGATACCAGAAGGTGTACCTAACGAAGTCCTCAGTGCGTGTAGCATAGTGGCTAACACCAGAGCCCCCCCTGTGGCCAAGACAACTTCCACAACTTCCCCCAGAGTTCCATTCCCTGCTCAGGCAGGCACATCCCAATAGGAGTCTCTATAACCTGGGGCTTACCAAATGGGCAATGACCATAGATACCAGGAGGTTTACCTAACAAAGTCCTCAGTGCGTGTAGCATAGTGGCTAACACCAGAGCCCCCCATGTGGCCAAGACAACTTCCCCCCAGAGTTCCATTCCCTGCTCAGGCAGGCATATACCAATAGGAGTCTCTATAACCTGGAGCTGACAAAACGGGCAATGACCAAAGATACCAGGAGGTGTACCTAACGAAGTCCTCAGCGACATGTCATCTTCCCTGACATGAACTTTGACCCCATCTCCTAAAACGGCCTTCATCACAAAGACCGGAGACTAACGTAGAATTTCCCCCACACGCTGACAGTCTCCCGGTTGGGAATCTTTGGCGTTGTAGCGCAGCGTTTGAGCGGGACTGTGATCCAAATGGCGTCCATGCTCTAGACGTCTACTCAAATTGCAGAGTGGCTTCCAAACAGATGGGTTGAGGGCCTTGCAGGCATATGGCCTGCTCCTCTTTATTGGAGGCTCAAAGGATTACGGGGGGGGGGGGAGAAGCGCCTAACCTTTCGGATGCTCAACCCTGTAGTGAACTCTGACCTGAGGAAGATCAAAAAACAAACCAGGTGGGCACGGGAGGACATAGCTGGGAAGACAGGGACTCTACAAAACAGGGTTCCTCGCTGGTTCCTTGTAGTCGTAGGAGGTTCCTAGAGAGCTCCAGGTTTGTTTTAGTTTATCGGATCTTGCTGGACTGCTGGGCCGCCCAAGGTGCTTCCTGCCTGGGATGGGCTTCAGGATCCCGGAATGGTAAGTGGCTTAGATGATGAATGAGTGAATGAACGAACTTGCTGGTCTACCAGGACTTGGCTTCCCACCCGTTTTTTTCCTAAATGTGTGTAAATCGGGCTTCCAACTATTCCCATCTTTTTGTGACCTTACCTCTTATCATCGTCTGAGCCTAAAAAAGATTAATACCCTCATAAATAATGACTGGGAATCAGAGCTTTTTTTTTGCCCCCATTACTGTGTAATTTCATGATTATAATACCTTTATTACAATGTTATTACTACTGTATATCACAACCATTAAAATGAGCTTTTTTTTTCCTGTTTCCATCTTCCACAGTTGCCATTTTTTGACATTCGGAAGTGCAAGCGGCGGTAAGTACGTGAAGCCTAAGATGCGGCTAATCATATAACGGGATTGTTATAACACGACTACCAGCGTAGCCAAACATTGATAACTCTCTCTTTCCTTCGGTATACCGCCCCCCTACTAAAAAAACTGGGCGTCCAAACACTTTTCAACGCCATCCATAACGAAACAGCCAGCAGCAGCGCGTTCAGGGAAACGTCTGAAAAGGGATGATAAGCGCTATGAAAACCCGGGAGCGCTCGAAGCCAACACGGGGATTGCCTTTCCTTGTTTTGGCGCGTGTGAGCGCGTGTTTGAAGCACCTGATAATCACTCGGCCATTTTCCCTCATGTCTCCGGGCCCTTCTCGGCCCGTTGGCTCCTTTTGTGTGGAGGTTTTAATTTTACTGTGCCTGGCGCCGAGGGGAGCTGACGAACGGCACGAAGGGCCAGGGGAGCCGGGGGGCCGTAAAACGCCTCCTGTGTCGCCTGGGCGGAATTAGTTCTTGACCTAGTTCACTTTCACTTCTCTAACAAAGAGCAGGGAAAGAAGAGGAGAAGCAGGCGCGGGCCAACACGTGCCTGGCTTAAGTGCGGCGTCTGTGCGTGCCTCGGGGGACAAAGGTCGGGGGGGAAATGCTGTTAGTGATAGAGGCGAGCTCAGACGGTAGCCTCGGGGGCCACAGACAATGAATGCAGCTCTTTGACCAGGCAGGGAAGTCTGCTAGGGTCTCCAGAAAAGAGGCCCTGTGTGTGTTGGGGGTGTGAGGTATACAGGAGTGGCCGCTCAGGATGGTATTTTGGGTTCTCGACGTGCCAGACAGGAACGGATACTATCAGACCTTTTGGTGCTCGGTGTAAAGGTTCCTCGAACGTCCTTGGATTGGATGTACAGCTCTAGGAACACTTTGAGACTCACAGGTTAGCTTAGTTGTGGAAAGAAGTTGGACTCGGCTAAGATTTGGATGCTTGGGTCGGGTCATTGGTGGGGGCTCAGATAAAGCTTGGACTTAAAACTTAGTGCTGTGTTTCAGTTCAGGTTCTGAATACTTGGTGTTGTGTGCCCGGTCGGGTTTGATTCGGGTTTGAGTTGGGCTGTGAGTTGGGTCGACTTTGGCCAAAGAGAAATACTCAGATTTGAGTTTGGTTCAAGCAACATTTTGATAAGCTTGGATCAAAAACTTGACCAGAGTTCAGCTCGGGTGGAGTTGGGCCAAAAATTGGGTCAAACCCGACATCAAAACTAGAAGCCGTGGTTCTGGTCAGGTTTGAATTCAAGCATATAATGAGAAAAATGCTAATTGATTGGATTTAAAACTTGCTGTTGTATGCCGGGTTGGGTTCTGACAAAATTTAGCTGAGCTCAACTTGGGTTCAGAACTTGGTGGTTTGGGGTCGGTTTGGGTTTGGGAAAAATGCTATTGGCTTTGGACTCAAAAAATTGTGCTGTTGGTCAGGTTTAAAAAAGAAATTATCAGATTCAAAAGATAAAATTTTGATGAGCTTGGGCCGTGTTCTGACTTGGTTCGGGTCAGGTCAAGTATGGGTAGAAACTGGGCCATCAAAACTAGATGCCGTGTTTCTGGTCAGGTAAGATTCAAGCTCATGCTTAATACAGAGTGAGCTTTGGATTCAAAACCTAGTGTTGTGTGCCAGACAAAATTCTCAATTTGGGTTCAGACTCAGAACTTGATGGTTTGGGTGTTCCGGATTTGGGTTAAAACCTGGTGCTTTGTCAGACTTGGGCCATGTTCTGATTTAAAACTCATAGGTAGGGTTCAGGCTGGGTTTGGACAGAATTTGGTCCAGCTCAGGTCAGGTTCCAAACTTGATGTTGTGGTTCTGGACAGGTCAGCCAGTTTGGTGGGCTCAGGTTGAGCCTTAAAGTTTGGGTCACAGTGTTCAGCTTGAGTTTGGATCTACAACATGGTGCTATCAAGTCAAGTTTGGGTCGGGCCATGTTTTGGACAAACCTGGGTCAGGGTGAATTCAAACAAGGTTCTTTCGAGGTTCCTCGAATGTCCTTGGCTTGGATGTACAGCTCTAGGAACACTTTGAGACTTTCACAGCTTAGTTTTGGAAAGAAGTTGGACTTGGACTAGACTTGGACTCTTGATGATGTGATTGGATCAGGTCATCGGTTGGGTTCAGAGTCAAGGCTTGATGACGATGTTCTCGTCAGGCCAGATTCCGATAAAAAATATATCAGACTCAGATCAAGTTTGGACTTAAAACTTGCTATGCTGTGTTTCGTATCAGGCTTTCTGCAAAACTCAGATCAGATTTGAGCTCAATACTTGGTGTTGTGTGCCGGGTCGGGTTTGATAAGGGCCCAAAACTTGGGCTGTGAGTTGGGTCGACTTTGACCAAACAGAAATCCTTAGATTCGGGTTTGGTTCAGGCAACATTTTGATAAGCTAGGGTCAAAACTTGACCCAACATGACAGGGTTCAGGTCGGGTAGAGTTTGGGTAAAAATTGGCCCAAACCCAACATCAAAAGTAGATGCTGTGGTTCTGGTCAGGTAGAATTCAAGCATAAAATGAGAAAATGCTAAATGATTGGATTTAAAACTTGCTGTTGTATGCCGGGTTGGGTTCAGACAAAATTTAGCTGAGCTCAACTTGGGTTCAGATTTAGAACTTGGTGGTTTGGGTTCAGGAAAAATGCTGTTGGTCAATTTGACCTGAGCTCAAACAGAAATCTTTAGATTCGGGTTTGGTTCAGGCAACTTTTTGATAAGCTAGGGTCAAAACTTGACCCAACATGACAGGGTTTCAGGTTTCTTTGTCGTTGGGTGGAAAAATTGGCCCAAAACCCAACATTCAAAACCGGATATGCCATCGTCATGGTCAGGTCAGGGTTAGAAATTCAAAAACAGGTCCTCCTATTTTCGAGGCCGCCAGGTCCAACTTATTTCACAGTTTTTTTTGGACAGTTTGGGTTTGGACAGAAAGTCCAAGTAAGGACTGCATTCAGGGTTTGGTCCAATTTCGTCATTTACAAACGGGGACCCCAAAAGTGGTTCTCTACTGTCCATTAAGGAGTCCAAAAGTGGCTTTTTTTCCTCTATGGTACTTGGTCCAAAGAACCCTCAAACGAGCCTTGCAAAAAAGTCCAAGCTTCTATCAAGAGCACCATGTTTAGCGGTCTGTTGGTGAACTGTCCTTAATCTTGAAACGTCTTTTGGCTTATGATAAAGTCTCTAATAATGACCCGCCGTTGCCCCGTGGGAGGTAGCTTTGCCTCTGTTCGTGGTCAGCGTTACCTGGACCAGCAGGAAGGGCAGCGACTGTACGCTGTCAAAAGGCCATGGATATGTTTTTTCCATTCATTCTTAAGCCATTGAGGTCTACTAAAGGTTCTATGCTCTTGCTTGAGAACTGCCCCCTAGCGTGGAGAGACTCAAGCTTGCACCAAGGTAAACGGTGGACTGTGCTGGAGGCTACAGATGTTTTTAGAGACACAAAATGTACGCTGCCTTGTTCCCCCGCACATCCACAGTGCGTGTCTGGCAAATAAGGCTTGTTTTTCCCGGTCCAGGAGTGATATCCCGCTAGAATCAAGATTGCAGTCGCATGGACCTTTTACAGCTAAGGACTCGCGGCCCACAGGACCATAAGACGGACTTATCGATACCGTACAAGTTTACATAACCAAGTCCCTACCTTGATAGTCGGTGACCTTCCAGGTTGCGCTGGAGGCGTATCGCGTGTTTTCCGTCGGGATTCGGCCTCCTCTAAGCTGCCCTCAAAGGCCTTCTGGTTCGCGAATAAAATCTACGGGAATCCTATTGACGGGTGAGAAGAAAGAAGAAGAAACGCAAACAAACAAGTTTAGTGTGCTCGGAGGATTGGATTAGAGTGAGACGTGACGCCAGCCAGTGCAGGTTTGGTCTCGCTCCGAATGTCCTTTCTGAGAACTCTTGGGCCTTCTAATCATATCTTCCTCTTTCTTTCATTGGGGTTCTGCTATGTGTTTGCCAAGGTCTCCGAGATCAACCCTGGCAAATACAGGTCCCAGAATTCCAGTAGCACATGGTACTTCAGGCAGGGTTCCCTTCTCCAATAGCTTATCATCAAAGGAGCAGCCACTACTGAAAGACCCGGGCTAGGAACAGATCCGGTGATCCGTAAATTTACTACGAGTGATAAATAAATAAAGACCGGCGGGATCTCGAGGTAGAGTCGTTTCCTTCGTTCCTGGAGACCAGCGTTGGCCAGGCTGTGTTGAAAGTATGAATGGTATTCTCTTGAGATAGCGGCTAGCTGTTATCAGCTGCCCCCCGCCCCCCCCCACCCCCGTCCAACCACAACCCCGCGGCAACTGAGACTGGATGACATGTTTTCACAACATTACGAACTGTACTAAAAAACCTTCTGGACCATTAATGAGGATGACTAATGCGCATAGTTCTCCAACATTCTATCGCATATCTGAGCAGATGGTTCTGGAAGAAATACCTCCCAAGCCCTTCAGCCACAGCTACACTGTCGGACCGACGTTTGGAATCAAGGTTTTCATTGGCCCGACCCAAACTTGACTTGGTAGCACCAAGGTTTGAACCAAAACTCAAGCTGAACACTATACACCAAGTTTGAAGTCCTGAACCTGAGCTCACCAAAATCTGGCTGATCTGACCAGAACCACAACATCAACTTTGGAACCTGACCTGAGCTGGACCAAATTCTGTCCCAAACCCAGTCTAAACCCTATCATGTCAACAAGTATCGGGTCAGAACACGGTCCAAGTGATATTTGTCTGAACCTGACCCGACCAAGATTTAACCCAAATCCTGAACACAAGCCACCAAGTTCTGGATCAATCAATTGATAGATGAATGAATGAATTATTGGATGGATGGATGGATGGATGGATGGATGGATGGATGAATGAATGAATTAATGGATGGATGGATGGATGGATGGATGGATGAAGGGATAAATGGAAAGTACATAGGCAGGATAGACAGATCAATTAATTGATAGATGAATGAACGAATGAATAAATATTTGAATGAATGAATGGATGGATGGATGGATGGATGGATGGATGGATGGATGGATGGATGGATGGATGGATGGATGAATGGATGAATGAAGGGGTAATTGGGAAGTACGTAGGTAGGGTAGAGTGATCAATCAATTGGTAGATGAATCAATGAATGGATGGATGGATGAATGAATCAATGAATGGATTGATGGATCAATGAATGGATTGATGGATGGATGTATGGATGGATGAAGGGATAAATGGAAAGTACATAGGCAGGATAGACAGATCAATTAATTGATAGATGAATGAACGAATGAATAAATATTTGAATGAATGAATGAATGGATGGATGGATGGATGGATGGATGGATGAATGAATGGATGAATGGATGGATGGATGGATGGATGAATGAATGAATGAATGAATGAATGAATGAATGAATGGATGGATGGATGGATGGATGAATCAATGAATGTATTAATGGATGGATGGATGGATGGATGAATGGATGGATGGATGAATGGATGAATGGATGGATGGATGAATGAATGAATGAATGGATTAATGAATGGATGGATGGATGAATGGATGAATGGATGAATGGATGAATGGATGGATGGATGAATGAATGAATGAATGGATTAATGAATGGATGGATGGATGGATGGATGGATGGATGGATGGATGGATGAATGAATGAATGAATGAATGAATGGATGGATGGACGGACGGACGGACGTGACCATGATTAGAACGGTAACTCCGGATAAGAGCACCCGCCCAAAGCTGCAGAGGTGTATCTAATTCAGCCTGAGGGGCTGGGGGTCTCGATTCCACGCTCAGGCCGGCGCACCAGCGCTCCTCGGAAAAGACACCCGATAATTAAAGTCGGTGACTCGGGATATGAACCCGGTGCAGAAGTGAAACCGCTCGGTTGTTGGTTTTAATCAGGGTCTTTATGTTGGATTTAATTTAACACGTTTCTGTGCAGTCATTGAAGCCGAGTCAGGTCAGGTGCAATGACGAGCTGTCCAGGATTTACTGTGGTTTGTTTTGGTCCTCGTTAATCTTGTTAGGTAAAAGTCAACATCGCTCCCATTGGCTCCTGGGTCATCTAGTTATGGACCCTACTGCTGAGCGTGCTCAGTAGCACCTTAGTAACTTTACCAAATATATAAATATAAAACTGAACACTAACCTTTCAGCTTTAATTAGTGGAACATGAACACGCTGAGCTGAACATGATTTAAAACCCACTCGAGAATGACTACATATTACTCACACGCTACTTAACACAGCTGGAACCCCTCGGCGTGAGGTTTCTAATTACACCCAGTATTTCATTTTTGGTAATAAATGTAAATTAACCCGTCCGGTTAGGGTTAGGGTTAACACTGACTCAAATCACTTTAGTGTGACGTACATGAATTTGTTAAGTGTCTTTTACTCAGTCAAGTATCTTAACAAAGCTACTTAACACCGCTGCGTGGGGTTGAGCTAACATTTTTAGGTAATTCCAACATTTCATTATTTAGTACGGCGCCTGAGAAGTGCAAAACGAATTAACAAAGTTACAAAAGCGAAAACAAATTTTTACGAGACGTGAAACACTTTTACAGGCTGTGAATTCTGATGGAAAGAGTTTTAAGCTAGCTAGCTTGTTCTCTACTACAGCTAGCGTTATAGCCCATTTCCTATTGTTTGTCCATCTGCTCTTTATTTGTATTTTTGCTTGTATTTTTGTAATTTTGTTTTCTTTACTAAATTTTTTAAAAATTTGTAATTGTTTTAAAATTTTTGTCATTTTGTTTTCTTGAATGAAATTTTTTTTGATTTGTAATTGTGTTTGTATTTTTGTTTTCTTTAATGAATTATTTTTATTTGTAATTTTGTTTATATTTTTGCAATTTTGTTTTCTTGAATGATTTTTTTTTAAATTTGTAAATGTTTTTAATTTTTTGTCATTTTGTTTGCTTGAATGAAATTTTTTTGATTTGTAATTGTGTTTGTATTTTTGAAATTTTGTTTCCTTTAATAATTTTTTTATTTGTAATTTTGCTTGTATTTTTGTAATTTTGTTTTCTTTACTGAATTTAAAAAAAATTTGTAATTGTTTTAAAATATTTGTAATTTTGTTTGTTTTTGTAATTTTGTTTTCTTGAATGAATTTTTTTTATTTGTAATTTTTTTTGTATTTTTGCAATTTTGTTTTCTTGAATGATTTTTTAAAAAAATTTGTAAATGTTTTTAAATTTTTGT
>JAMWET010002145.1:0-18701 GCA_024036415.1 Prochilodus magdalenae
AGCGGGTTGGACTGAAAACTGAACTTGTGCACAATGGTCAGAGGGAGTTTAAGCCATTCTTCTTGCCAGGACAGTGCCAGGTCACTACGTGGATGCTGGTGGATGTGGCGTCCTTCTTGGGTGGTATGCTGACATTACCCTGGATTACCGTGGCTCTTGATAAATCACAAAGACTTTGCGTTCTTTGGTCACAATGCGGCCAGCAAGACGTGCACCCAACAGTTTTGTCCCTTTTGACTCTGGTATGTCTCCCATAATTTTTTGTGTGCATTGCCGTATGTTGAGCAGAACTGGCTCTATTACCTGCTACTGAACCTGCCAAAAAAAAAAACGCCCCCACACTCTGCTCTTACTGGTGCAATGTGCAGTTAATGAAGATTGGCCACCAGGCTGGTCCAATTTAGCCATGAGACCTCCCACACTAAAATGACAGGTGTTTCAGTTTCATTGTCCAACCCCTGTATTTCTGCTGTTTAAAGTGACTCAGTGATGTTGTCCATAGCGGTGATATATTAAGAATATTAATACTAATACTAATAAAGTGACGAGTGCAGTGATGTTGGTAGTGTTGGTGGTGTTGGTAGTGTTGGTAGTGTTGGTGGTGTTGGTGATGTTGGTGAAAGGCTCACAGCTTGTTCAGGAACCTGATGGCTTGTGGGTAAAACTGTTCATTAGCCCGGTTTGTTCTGGCCTGGATGCTGCGGTACCTCCTGCCTGATGGCAGTAAGGTGAACAGGCCGTATGCTGGTTGGCTACAGTCCAAATGATTGGCATGTTTGAATTCACAAAGATAAGCCGTGTAAACCTCACCGATATCACATGAACACCGATAATCAATATCCTTTACTCTTTTTTTCCTCCAGCTGTCACAATACGTGTGCACTCGAGCATGCACCATGCCGTCCTGACTCTTTAGGGCATTGACCCAACAGTTCAATACCCGAGCCCTCTTTCAAAACATGCACATGTTTGAGGAGAAGTGGTAACCCTAGCAACGGCGTGCCGGAGTAATTAAGAAAATCCAATCCGCTCTGGTTAAATTTCGGCGGCCTTAATTGAAGAACAACGGCTCTATCCTGAGTGACTGGCCTTTGTAAAAGCTTCGGATTGCGAGCGACGGTGCTGATTGTTGCCGTGGAAGCCATGGAAGAAGGGCAGGCGCACAAAGGCGGCCTGTCTCGCAAGCCGACAATTACATTTTAGTAATCCTATTCGGGCCGGGAGTTGATTTATGACCACAGGAGGCGGCGAGGATGTCCTTGCGGAAATGGTTGAAACCTCTCCTTCTGCTCTTTTTAATAGTGTGTCTCTTTGGTAGGGTGGAGGACGTGGAGTGCTTTTCCATCCTATTGAATTTTTCAATATTTTATTGCTTGTGTTCAATCATTTTAGAGGCAAATGCTTTAAGCTCAATCAGTGGTTTTCTAGCAGGGATAGAAGCAGCGTACACTGTGGCGAGTGAGGATGAGTTATCTATGCAGGGGCAATATGGTGATGCAGTGGGTAGCGCAGTCTGTTCATAGCAGGAGGGGCCAGGGTTCGCTTTATTCTCCTGAGGCATCCGGTGTCCAAGCTGTGTAGCGTTTACATGTTCCCCCCGGGTCTGTGTGGGTTTCCTCCGGGTGCCCCTGGAGGGGCTTCTCTGGGTTTCTTCCCGTAGTCCAAAGACATACGGCCAGGTGAACTGGAGATGCTAAATTGCCCGTAGGCGTGAGTTGGTGTGTGAATGTGATCGATTGGTGGCCTGTCCAGGGTGTTACCTGCTCAATGAATGCTGGGATGTGACCTAGGGCGATTCCTGGACTGCAGGATGATAAATCAGTTTACAGTCACACTATGATTGGTCAAATAGTGTTTAGGGGTGGGTTTGAGTGTCAGATAGGGACCGCCTGAGCAACATCTGACACATTCCTTAGCCAATCAAACAAGAGGGCATACAACATGCCTAATTTGTATGGCGTTCGTCTGCAGCTTGCTGTTATTGCGTTGTTTGTTTTGAGACCTCCCTCCAACTGTGATTGGTCCAAATAAATGTATTGCCATGTATTGTTTTCAGTAGACGACAACATAAGATACATCCCTCCCAAAATACAAACGTACACCCTGACAACCCAGTGGTTGCTAGACAGTGATTTTTAGGGCTGAGGAATATGGGGTGGGTCTTGAGAGGGTCTGATTAGCTTAATGCTGACTGTGGGCAGGCCTGTACATCACTTCCCTGTAGTGTGGCACATGGCTGGTGTCCTATATCTGAGACAGTACAGCATGCTAGGAGAGTAGCACATGGTATTCAGTAAAAACGGGTGGAGTATGGAGTGTAGTACACGGTAAGCTATTTCAGACAGTGTGTTCATGTGTTCTGAGACCTCCCGCTGACCATGTGATTGGCCCTAAACATTGCATTACTCTTTCTCAGACCTCCCCCTGATTGCGATTGGTCCAAATCATTAAATAATGTTCTACGACCTTCTCCTCATGGTGATTGGTTCCAGCGTTGCTGGTCTAAAACTATGTGACTGGTTTAGTTTATCGCTTCCCTTGTTCTAAACATTCCCCGTCAGGGCGTGGTCCGAATCTCCCTTTATCACCGGTTATCCCTTTAGCACCAACACGGAGCGGGATCTGAAACCCTTCAAATTTGTTCCCAGGTGGAACCAAAGAATAGCTGGTTCTTCAGCACAAACCATCCGTAGGAGTGTGTGTTGTTGAGGAAAGCAAAGGCACCAATGGCGACACCCAGTGGTCTGCTGAAGAAGCTCCTCTACGTGTTCTTATCACCATTTGGAATAACAGCACAAACGCTAGCAGGTAATCCATACGCTCCACCATCTTGGTACTATTGTTTACTACCACTGTGCAGTGCCCATTGTTGGCAGTGATGTTGTAACCTTTGACCTTTGCTTGGTTCTAATAAATCCTGGTGAAAATGCAGACTGGTTTCCTGAATAGTGCTGAGGGTCTAAGAAGCCTAAACAAAACCAGCTCAAGAACCAGGGTTCTTTCGGTGAAAAAAGTGGGGTTTGTTTGTTAGTTTGAATAACATGTTTTGCTGAAATGGTGAAAACTCTGGGCAACAGACTTTAAGGTACACTTGCTCTCACTTGGTGGGTGTGTTAGGTGTCTTACTCAAGCAGCAAAGGCATGTAGAGAAATCCCACCATGTCAAAAGGGTAGTGCACACAAGACGTCCTCTACAAATGACTGTGACTGGTCTACCCCTCAGAACAGCTGATGGGTCCTAGTCCCTATGTAATTAGTACTGAGACTTTCTCCTGATGATGACTGGTCCTAATCACTGTCCTGGGAACTCCAACTGTCCGTATTTGGTCCTATTCACCACATTGCTTGTTATGAGACCAGTGACTGGTCCTTATCACGGCAGCGCATGTTCTCCAGGCTTCCCCCTGACTGTGATTGGTCGTAATTGCTGCAAGGCCGCGCCTTGAATATGATTGGTCCCAATCACTGTGTTGCTTGTTTTGAGGCCTTCCCTTGTCCATGATTGGCCTTGATCACTGTGTTAGGGCTGTTGTTATTTCCACCCCGTGACTGGAAATCTGTAGATGTGGGGTAGCTCAGTTTCATTTTGCCCTTCCATCATTCGAAGTATACTGCCAGCTTTGGCACCATGACTTACTCTTTAATCAGGTTGCTTTTAGGAACAATTTGGTACATATTGCTAGCTTTCCCAAAGTGTCGCTCAAGGCAATTGTCTAGCTCGCTAATATGGCCAGCCTTGGCACTCCCCTATACACATTGCTTTCAGAAGTGCCCTGTTGGCGTTTAGCTTCCGCTGCCGGCAGGTACTCTATCATGCTCCGACAGGAAAACACAATTACACACATTAAGCGTGGATGACATAGATTTCCAGGGCATCTGGGAATAGCTGACAGCTGAAATCATGCTATCTGACAGCAGCCTCTGAAGGTTCTGGGCGGGCATGTGTATGCATGTGCATGTAGCAGAGCATGACCACGACAGGTGCTGGTGGGCTGGTGTGTTTACTCTTGCCTGATGCTTAACCCAGCTGATTATGATAATGATGTAGTGCTGTAGATGAATATAGGGTTGTACAGGCCTTTTGCCCTCTAAGCAAAACAAACATGTACACCCACCCCTCCCCCAATGCAAGTCCCAATTGGTTATGTTTGGCTGGACACAAGTCATTACCCACCCCTGGAAATTTGGCGTCACATTGTCCATGACGTGTCCAGCCACTGGCATAGCCAGCCACCATTGCTTTCGTTTGCAGTGGTGTCGTGAAGGAGAAACCTGAAATGCTACAGACTGCACCCGTATCCTCTTTAGCGACACAGCCAGTTTCCGTTTGCCATCTGACGATGCACAGGTTTAATGATGAAGGCCTCATGGTGAACGCTTCAATCTGGCCTTTGCTGTGGAGTGATACACTGTGCCAGTTGCTGGTGTGATGATCTGGGAAGCCATTGCATGCAACATGGCAGTCACCCTTAGTAGTGGCAGCTCAGCGGTATGTGCAGGACATCCTCCGGCCGGCCACATGTAGTGCCTCGTCTAGCAGGGCTTCCAGCTGGCATTTATCAGCAGGATAATGCTTGCCCACACACGGTACGAGTTTCCCAGTAATGTGTCCGCCAGATTGCACCACTTCCTTGGCCTGCCCAGTCACCAGATTTATAACCAATCGAGCATTTATGGGACCAGCTGAGACGCCAGCTTTGGGAACCTGTATGCCTCTTTGCCCAACCAGATCTCATATTGTATCCAGGCTAGCAGGGTTCTAGATCCTACTTTCAGTTTTCAATTGCACAGGAATGTGCCACAGGATGCCATAAGGAACCTGTATGCCACTATGCCCAACCAGATTACATATTGTATCCAGGCCTGAGATGGCCTAGCAGGGTACTAGATCCTAGTTTCAATTTTCCATTGCACAGGAATGTGCTGTAGGATGCCATATGGAACCTGTATGCCACTATGCCCAACCAGATCTCATCTTGTATCCAGGCCTGAGGTGGCCCAGCAGGGTACTAGATCCTACTTTCAATTTTCAATTGCACAGGAATGTGCCACAGGATGCCATAAGGAACCTGTATGCCACTATGCCCACTATGTGCCACAGGATGCCATAAGGAACCTGTATGCCACTATGCCACTACGTATCCAGGCCTGAGGTGGCCCAGCAGGGTACTAGATCCTACTTTCACTTGCACAGTTTCACTCTAATACTGTAATCACTTACACACATCATCATTACATTCACACAAATGACGTTTCAGTTGATTCCATCAACTCCTTCTTGGTGCATTATCCATTCGTTTTCAATGAGCATATTTACATATATTTGCATATTCATACTACAGCAGTTTAGCCACACCCATCCCTACCATTTCGGCAGTGTTGAGTACTGCTTAAATAGACCTTGTAAATAAGATCCAAGACGCCGCTGACATCTAAATCTAGCACAAGCCACGGGATCATAATGAGAACATGCTAACTGGCCCCTTTAGCTTCCTCTTTCATTGTGATTTTAGCATCAACCAGAAAAGCAAACCATCAGAGCCTATAATTGCCAATTTTAGCACCATAAACAAAGAGAGAGAGAGGAGCTTGGTCTTTAGCCATCTAATTCTTGTTTGCATCTTCAAACGTTGCATCCGCAATTCCCTAATTTCATTTCGCGCTGGGAACACCTGATGGGCTCCAGCTCCCTAATCCGTGTCTGCAGGTTCGGGCAGGGAGATTAGCATGCTTTCCCCCCACCGTGTCGTCTTGGCAGTCACATTATCTTGGATGCTATTTGCCCCACGGGAGCGATGAAGAGGATTATTTTGCTTTTGCCTAGCCCCCGGATCCTTTCAACAAGGGGATTTCTTCTGTAATACATATCAAGCGGCAGTGGGGGGAAAAAAGCTCCCATTCAGCTACTTTACTACCAGTGCCTCACAATCCCTAGTGATGATGCATAAGTATAAAGCAGCTAGAAGGCTAAAACGTAACCACACCATGAATCGGCCTTGTCGTTTTACCCCTTACCCGGCACATTTGCTGAGTTATACCTCCTCCAGTTTTCTGCCCGGGCTCATGAAGGGCTTGAATATAAACAACTCTATAGGGTTCCCCGGAGAAGCACTTAGATTTAGGCCTGGTCTTTATATTATTGTTGTTTAATGTGGCTTATAAAGAGAGAAGAAAGTTATGCAGATCTCTTGAGGAAGTCAAAAGGAATCAAAGGTGTACACTAATGTCCCAATATTGGTAGACAACGCCAACAGGTTGTTCTGGAATCAAGGGTATTAAAGATGATGCTGTGATTTTGTGACTTTGGAAACATTGGATTTCACAAAATAGGGCAAACACTCCATTGAGATGATTGCATCATTCTCTGGTTTTTCAGGCGATGCTGATGAATGGGAAGGTCACTGAAGAAGGCTGAGCTCATTGAGTCGAGATGAGTTTGGCTTTGGGACATGGTGGATTATCATGCTTGCTGGAGGTAGCCATTAGTAGATGGTAAACTGTGATGGCCATGAAAGGGGTGTACATGGGCAGCAACAGGCTCTGGCTTCTGATATTAATGAGCCCCAAAAGAGTTCCAGGAAAGCGTTCCTCACACCATTACACCACCTCCACCAGCCTGGACTGCTGACATAAGTAGTTTGGGTCCATGGATTCATGCTCTTAGTGCCAAATTCTGACCCTACCTTTTGTGGGACCAATATTTTAACTGTCCAGTTGTGGTGTTCACTGCAGCCTCAGCTTTCTGTTGTTGGCTGACAGAAGCAGAAACCCATGTGCTCCTCTGCTGTTGTAGCTCATCCGCCTCAGGGTTCAGTACCTTGTGTTTTTTGAAAGCACAATTGTGCAGAGAATAAATAGCTTTGTCTACTCTTTACGGATCGTATGAGACTCAATTACTGTCAGCAAACCTGGACTTCTTCAGGTGGTAGGGTCTTGATTTCACCCCTGATGTCAGGGGAGCACTACACTTGTCCTGAAAGGCTGGTGTCCAGCAGGTGTTAGAAGATAACCTGTTCGAGCCCTCATGATTCAACTAATCTGTTTATCTATTTAATCTATTTATTGAGCTACAGATACAGAAGTAGTGTTTCTGAGTATGGCATCAGTCTGCCATCTTTGCTAATACAACATGCCAGACGTCTCGTCATGGAGTTGTCGAGGTTCCTAATGGTGTCCTGTGGTAATCCATCCCCTGCAGCTTGAATATGCTTACCCAGTTCCTGCAGATTGTGCGGTAGGGGTGGAGGGACATCCAGGCCTTCTGGACGTGTGACATGTGGCAACAAAGAGTTCATCTTGGTGCTGACCACGGTGCCTCCACATTTGTTGTGTCGTCTCCACCAAGACAAACACAGGACTCGCCACAGGACTCGTTTCTACCATTTCTCTCTCCCACCTCTTTTTCTGTTCATTTTTTCCCCATCTCTTTCTCTCTACTACATCTCACTCTCCTTGAGTCATCCTCTTTGTCTCTCACTCTCTCTCTTTCACTCTTTCGTCTCCTCTATTTATTCCCTCTCTACCATGCCCCTCCATTTCTTCCCCTTTCTCTTTCTCTTCCGCCCTCTTGCATTTCTCCGTTTCTCTCGCATCCCTCCTTCATTCCCGTTCTCTCTCTCATTCCTCTCTTGTTCTATCAATTATCTCTCTTTCTCTCCCGCTCCTCTTTCTCTCTACTGTCTCTCTCTCTCTCTCTCTCGCATACTCTGTCATTTCTCCACCTCTCCCTCTCTACCACCCCTATCCTTTCTCTTTCTTTCATCCTCATTTCTCCAACCTTTGCCACTCCCGCTGCCACGCCATGACAGTCTGGCATGAGACCACTGCAGTCTTTGGTGACAGTGACGTGGTGTTAAGGTGAGTCGCTCTAACGGTCTGTGTGAATGTAGTTCTGCCTCGTGTGGCTGTCAGCCAATGGTGCTGGCATCACTGTTCGGTGTAATGGAGGCTGTTGGGTCAGTCAGGTACAGTGATAAGGCCCATAGTAGCTTACATCACATGAGTGGCCGAGCGTGAAACTTTAATAATTTGCATATTTGGCAATGTCAAACCTACCCACCAAGTTTCATTCCTGACGGTTGATGATGAGGTGTTGAATGGAATTGATCGGTATTCCCTGCTGGTGTTCTGGAGTTTTCTCAACTAGCCAAAACAGGAGAGCTAGATTGCAACAGTCAGTCATCCACTTAACTGTCTACCTGTGACAGAGTGATGACAGCACTGGTAATAGGAGATGGCTAAAGGTTTTTCCTATTCCTGCCATCCAAAGTATCTCCTCTGCTGGCTCAGCTCTTCAGCCTCTACCCCCTCATGGCGTCAGACAGCCGGGAAGCTAACAAAGCGTCACTTTACATCTGCTGTGGTCACTACAACCATGAACCATGCAACCCATCATAGTGTACTTGTCAGGATGCTGCATTAACAGTGTACAAACAAGTGTGACGTCAATCTAACACTGTCTATCTTCCAGATGTCTTCCCCTCAACCTGGTCCCCTCAGTGGGCTCCCTTATCTAGAACACTGCTCCAAAGGGTCCCATTCTATTAGTCTATAGCTTCTCAATGGAGAACATACAAGATATGTATGAATCCAGGCACCCATGGCTGTGTGCCCTAAAGTAGTCCAGTGAACCAATGAGTAGGAGCGTCTGGATACTTTTGGACACAGTGTGCCTTGTAAAAATGATACAAGCAAAACCACACAGTACATGAGGCTGGACAAGGGCTAGCCTTATCTACGTCTGACAGAGGCCAAAGCATCTTATCTTAAAAAACCTATTTGGAGATAAAGGATAGAAAGTCAATTCCAATAAGGAGATGCATGCACGGGGGTCTGAGTCCTGATATTCACTGCAGTGAACGGCCAAAAACAAAACAATGCACTGCATGTAGCATCTGTAGGCTGATCTGTAAGATATTCGAACAATTAGAGATCTGTCATGCAGTTCGGTTCTGGACACATAGCCACTCGACCACAAACCCCAATTCCAGACAGGTTAGGACGAATGGTTGGTTGTCACACGTCCAGAAGGCCTGGTGTCACTCCACCTCCACCCCTACCGCACCAGCTGCAGGAACTGTGTGGGAATATTCAAGCTGCATGGGATGGATCATAGCAGGACACCATTAGGAACCACTGCACCTCCATGCCAGCTGGTGTGTTAGCATGTTAGCAAACATGGTGGTCTGACGCCATACTGAGAGACAGACTTCTGTATGTGTAGCTCAATAAATATTACCCATAGCAGTCTCAATGTATCATCATGTATTGTTCCTGGTAGCCTTTATCTGCCTTCCCAACAGCACCGCAACCCCACACCTCCTCCTGGGTGCAGCTGTTCTTTGGTGATGAGTGTAACTTACTTAGAAGTGCACTTTGATGTGAGATGAGTAAACGGTGCTTTCTGAAACTTTGAGAGTGTTTATATACTACATGAGACTCAAAGAGAGTCACTGTGGGCCCTTTTAAACCCATACACCTCTTTCAGGGCGTAGGTATGACGCCAGCAGTCTACGGCTGCGTTAACTGTCTGCTTCCGCTCAGCTTTCTCTGCTGAGATACAGCGAGAGAGGAAAGGAGCGCATCACGCTACTGACTCCACGCTGTAAAGCCTGGCCGAAGGGGAACGGAGGCTGATGATGTAAGCGCTTATGCAATCTCTGTGCACGAGACACACACACACACGCCCCACCCCCTGTAAGGACGATGCTGCTGCTGCTTAGCACCAGACCCTGGAACACCAGTGACTTTTATGGACAGAGAGGGGAGAGCTGGTCTGCAGCTCAGCCACGCCCTGAGAGAGAGGGAGAGAGAGAGAGAGAGAGAGAGAGAGAAAGGAGGTGGTATAGTGAAAAAGACAGAGATGCTAGAGAGAAAGGAGGGAGAAATGTTAGAGGAGAAAGAAGGAGAGAAAGGTTGGAGAAATGAGGATGAAAGAAAGGGAAAGGAAAGGGGTGGTAGAGAGGGAGAGGTGGAGAAATGACAGAGTATGAGAGAGAGACAGTAGAGAGAAAGAGGAGCAAGAGAAAAAGAAAGAGAGATAAATGAGAGAACGACAGAGGAGAGAGAAATGGGGAAATGAAAGAGGGATGCGAGAGAAAGTGGGAGAAATGAGAGAACCGGAGAGATGGATGCTAGAGAAAGAAACAGGGAGAAATGAAAGAGAGGGGAAGAGAAAGAGACAGGGGAAGAAAAGGAGAGGTATGGTAAAGAGGGGATAAATGGAGGAGATGAAACAAGATGTAGTAGAGAGAAAGAGATAAGAAAACAAAAAAGAGAGGGAACAGAAAAAGGGGGGGGGAGAAGTGGTAGAGAGAGAAAGAGGGAGAAATTGAGGACAAGAGAGGGAAAGAGAGACAGGTGTAGAGAGAAATAGTAACTGAGAGGAAAAGAAAATGAAGAACAGGAAAAAGAGAGAAAGATGATAGACGGAACAGGGAGAAATGAAAAAGAGAATGGGTGTGGAAGAGAAGGATGGTGTAGAGAGGAGGAATAGAGGGATGAAGGGAGAGAAAGACAAAATGAAAGGGAGACAGAGGAGGAGGAGGATTAGTGAGACAGGGAGAAGGAAGGAAGGGGGGAAGAAAGAAATGGTAGAGATAGTACGAGAGAAGTATGAGAGAAGGATGGTTTAGAGAGGAGAAATGGATTGAGGGAGAGACGGTAGTGAGAAATCAAAGAGACAGCAGGTAGAGAGAGAAAAGGGAGAGATGGAGGTGAAGAGAAAGAGAGGGAGGGAAAGGAAGAGGGGGAGATGAAGAGAAAGAGACGGGGGAAAGGGAGAGGGGAAGATGGTAGAGAGAACAGGGAGAAAGGAACGAGAGAGAGAAAAGGAGGGGAGAGGGATGGTGTAAAGAACAGAAAGGGAGGAAGGGAAGGAGGGAGGGACGGAGGGAGAGAGAGAGAATGTCTCGCGCTGGCGCTAGTGGCTGAAAGGCGCGAGAGTCGGCTGTGGAAAGGTCTGCCATCAACATGGTCTCGCGGGTGTTGCGCGCTGGTGTCTGCGCGGGTCTGCGCCGCTCATAGCCATGCAGCGCGAGCGCGCGTTTCCTCTGCGGTACTTTTTTACTGCTCTGCAAAAATCACCATTTCTTCTCTTGTTTATTGGTCCTGAAATTCATCATCTCTCTTTCTTCCACTCTCTTTATCATGATAAAGAGGAGGCTGGGCTTCTCTGACTCTCCCATCTCTCTCTTTTTTTTATTGATCTCCTATACTCTGTCTTCTCTCTCTCTCTCTCTCTTTTATCTCTCTCAGTTCTCTCTCTACTCTCTCTAACCTCTCTCTCTCTCTCTCTCTCTCTCTCTCTCTCTCTCTCTCTCTCTCTCTCTCTCTCTCTCTCTCTCTCTCTCTCTCTCTCTCTCCCTCTCCCTCTCTCTCTCTCCCTCTCTCTCTCTCTCTCTCTCTCTCTCTCTCTCTCCCCCTCAGCCACCTCCCCCTCCCTCGTCTTTCTTTCATCCGCGTGTTCAGCAGCAGCGCAGTGACTCGCGCTTCACTGCGGCGGGAGAGAGAGAGAGACTCCAGCGCGTGTCGGAGCTGCTGGTGGTGTCGCGCGCGTCGCTCGGTCCGCTCCTCCTCCTCCTCCTCCTCCAGCACCAGCAGCAGCAGCGCGTGGTGGGTGGACGTTACGTGGGCCACTGTGTTTTCCCCGCCTGCTCGGTTCGTGTTTTTGTGGTCAGTCGAATGCAGGAGCGTTTCTTCTGTCCCGCGCGCACTGAGCTCCGCTTCTTCTCCTCCCGACTCACTAACGGCTCTTCTCCGAACGAATCGTTTCCGGTTAAACCCTCTCCTCCTCCTCCTCTTCACTTATCTGGATGCGACACCGTCCTGCAGAAAGTATGATGAAGTTAGTCCGCGTGTGCGTGGCCAGGTGCGCGCGCCGGTGCGCGTAAAACACATCTGTCGCTTTCCCTCCTCTCGTTCTCCGTAGACACGCGGTTTTGGGGGGCGTTCTTCCCTCGGAAGATGAGGTCTGCTCGCGACTTTCTCAACTGCACAAAGTGAAAGAAGACCAAAGGGCCCGCCGGTGTCTCGAGGGTGTCCTCACGCCCTCCCCGTCCTCCTCCTCCTCCTCTTTCCCCCCTCTAATGCCGCTCTGATCGCGCGCTGCGCCGAGAAACGCGAGAGCTCGAGAGTGCATCGCAGAGAGATCGAGGAAAGAGAAGAAGAGGAAGACGCGGGGAAGGTGGGGGAAACAAACGAGGAGGGATGAAGAAGTTCCGGAAGGTGCTGGACGGCCTAACCACGTCGTCGCCCGCGAGCGCAGGCGGATCTCCATCGTGCGGAAGCGCGGCAGGCACCCCCACCGCGGCGCCCACCCCGCGGGAGCTGGACGTGCACGAGACGCTGCTGTCCGAGCACTTCCACATCTGCAAGGTGGGTGAACACCCCCCCAACCCCTTCCCTCCCTTAAATAGCTACCCTGCTCGAGCACGTCTCGGCACCCCTGGTAATGATTTCGGGTCCTTAATTGAAGCTCGAGACCAGCTCTGAAGGCGCGAGCTAATCCAACCCAGTGGGCGGGGCCAATTGTTTCCATGCTTTTTCACGCACGTTTCTTTACTACAGTATGGCGCGGGTGTTTGGCTGGTACTCGGTAGAACCTGCGCCAACTTTAAGGCAGTTGGCTCCTTGGCTGCAGTAAGTACTTCTAGTGTCCTGGGAAAGCTGCACAGTAGATGTCAGAACATTGCTGTGAGCATATGATGGCAGCTTAAAAGGGGGTCGGGTAATGATGTTGGATGATCAGTTCTAGGATGGAGATTGTCTGCTCCAGTGTTGAGTCTTAGTGTTGGTCATGGTGACCTTAGGTCCATGCGTGGCTGCTCCACAGCATCCCATTCTATAGGACGTGCTTCTGTTATACTCCTTATAGTCAGCTCAGTTATTAGACAGGATGCCTATACGCTTTTGGACAACACTTTATATAATAAGTGATATAATAATAATAATAATAATAATAATAATAATAATAATAATAATAATATTAATAATAATAATAATAATAACAATAATAATAATAATAATAATTATTATTGTTATTATCATTATTATTATTGTTAAATATTATTACCATTATTATTGTTATTATTAGTATTATTAATAATATTTTTATTATGGTTGTTGTTAAATATTGTTATTATTATTATTATTATTATTATTATTGTTATTTTTTATTGTTGTTGTTAAATATTATTATTATTATTATTGTTGTTGTTGTTGTTGTTATTATTATTATTATTATTATTAAGAACATTATAGACACTAAACAAAAATTCCTTCTTTAACTCCCTACTACCTCCATCCTGTCCCAGTCTGGTCTTAGAGGAACCACACGTGGTATCCTTCCCTAACTCCAGACGACGTAGCACTAAGGACAGTGTAGTGGGACCGGGATAAAGATGGGGTTAAGGATGATCTTGTTTGTAGCATGTTGCTAGGGAACTTTGGGAACTACAGCTCTGAACCAGTAGCTCAGTACTGGCTCACACTAGTAATGATGCTAAGTTCATGTCAACCAGCACAGTGAAAAACGGCCCAATGTGAAGGCTGTTCCGATGTCTGTGGAGGGTTCAACTTCTTTGGCACTGGCTACAACCAGGCTGGTAAGGCTAGCTGCAGCAGCTGTGGGGGACGTGTCTATGAAAAGTCAGGACACTCTTGAGCCTACACTTATATCTCATGTTTGGCCTGGTATTCCCTCAGGTGTGAAGCCACAGCCAGCTTTGCACTTTACATTACCAACTAGGGACCACTTTAGGCTTGGCATTGCCTTTGACTGTGTTGGGTTAGGACCGGAATTGATTTAACGTGAATTGGTGCTCAGTAGTACCTACGTAATTCAGTCAGGACCCTTAACCATACTGAGTTTGGCGTCCACCCATAGCTGCTGTAGTAAAACCATGTATCTCCAGAGTGGTGATGTAACCGTCAAAGGCCCTTAACTTTAACATATGTTAAGATACAGTAGCAAAGCAGTGTTGGATTGTACAATACCGGCCCATTATATTATATGGGCGCTGTTGAGTAATGAGATGATGGTTGATCCATGTTTGGATCCACATGATGATATCTCCGCAGGTTTGCACCAGGTATGCTGGAAGCCTCTAAGCCAACCTGACTAGCACCCCTGCTAGCTGATGGGCATGCTGTAGAAGTGCATTTTTGTTTCCTCGTTTATTTAGCCCTCTTTTGGCAATAATTGATTGTTAATGTACTGTATAATATAACCCGTAGTGTCGGCAGAAAAACAGGAGCCAATTTGAGAGGCACTTTTCCGAAAGCGCTAGTGTTACAACATTAGGCCTACTGTTGCTGACAGCAGTGCAGTTAGCGCACTACTTAAACCCAGCTCCTCCGTCAGCAGCAGGACTGTGTATACATGCCTGATCACCACACTCACAACCTTTGCCCAGTTAAGACAACATAACCCAGTTTCAATCAACTGAGATGCACAAAGCCAGGAACAAACGACCCTAGGCTAACAAATAATGCTAGGCTAAAGCATACTGCCATAGCGAGCCTTACCTTTGCAGCACCTTACTTTTGACAAGCTCCCACATTGGTTTTGGTCTTTGGAAATGGGTGACCATGCTTATATGGTTGGTTGGTGTAGCTCAGTGGATGAGACCACTACCCACCAGGGAGCTATCACACCATGTGGGAGATTGGGGTTTGATTCCTGGTCTGGGTGACTATGCTGTGCTACACCAATAAGAGTCCTTGGGCAAGACTCCTAACACTACATTGGCCTACCTGTAATATGAATACCCTTGTAAGTCGCTGTGGATAAGAGCGTCAGCTAAATGCCGTAAATGTATATTATGGATACAGTCTCTTTTACAGGCCTCCAAGAAATATAGTTTGGCCACTGTTGAAGCTTTAGATCCACTAATAGAGAATCGAAGGTTTAAGGCAATGGCAGATAGCACTGGTGATTGGAGGGCTGAGGAAATATGATGGAACTTGGGATTGGTGGACTGGAATGATAGTGTTGGCCATTAAACGGTAACAGCACCTACAGACACCAGTCAAAATCCATTGTCTAAAAATGCAGCTGAGTAAAGGGGGGTGCACTCTTTCACAGGGGTCCAATGAAAAACACGTATCTCCATCTTTTCCCCAATTTGTACTTTTATGCATCATTTGAACACAGCAGCTGTGGTTGACACTGGGTGAACATTTCATGATGAATGGACCAGTAGAAATGGCTCAGCACTGTTTGGAAATATGTCTGTGGCCATTGACTTACATTAAAATGAAATGAGGTTTTTGGCCTCTCCTGTAAAGTTGCAGTTTTGGCTTGGTACTTGTTTTGGACAGAGACGATATCCACATTTGAATCAAGTCTATTCAAGCCACTGTTGTCTTTTTAGTGTGAGTGTGCCGAGCAGTCTGGAGAGGAGCCTGTGATGTGTTTTGGTGACCTTCAGTCTCTTGCGCTGTCGCATCGTGGTGTGAGAATGGCTGAAGAGTGCCAACTCCTGCTGCAACCCGAGCGCTGCGAGCACTACTTTAAAGAATCACTCCGGACAAAATGAAACACATAACCATCACCGCATGTCCTGTAAACATGCCCACTTTGCCCACAAAGCCGCATGACTGACTGGTTTAAAGAGCAGGTTGATCTGAGAGTGGAAGTGAGTTCGGTGGAGGTGGATCTGGGTGCATACTTGCTGGCTGAATTATTGTTCCTTCAATAATGAAATAAGTTTAACGACCTGTCGTGATTAGTACTATAAGGCTGATGCTGGCGAGCAGCACATTTGCATTTATTAGCCTGTAGATCAGTGGCTAGCAGTCAGTATGTGCTGCAGGGATTGACTCTGGTTGAGCGAAGCATTTGCATAATGCATGCTGGGTATTGTAGTGAGAGAGCAACGATGGATGAAAATATGGGAATGATGCAAAAACCCGAATTCTGTTCAACCGGTGAAGCTTAGGGTTCAACTTCTTTGGCACTGGCTACAACCAGGTTGGTAACGCTAGGTGCAGCAGGTGTGGGGGACGTGGCTATGAAAACACTCTTGAGCCTATATGGTGATGTAACAAAGGTCCTTAGCTTTAACATATCGTCGCTGTCCAATGAAAAACATGTATCTCCATTTTTGTCCATTTTGACTTTTATGCATCATTTGAAAACAGCAGCTGTCATTTACACTGTGTGAGATCTGCATGATGAATAGACCAACAGAAATGGCCCAGAAGTGCTTGGAAAGATGTCTGGTTCTATTGACTTACATTAAAATTGAATAATGTGTTAAATCGTGGTTGGTTTAGCTCAGTGGGTAACACCACTACTCAGGGTGCCACCTCAACGTGTGGGGAAACTGGGGTTCGAATCCCAGTCTGGGTGACTATGCTGAGCCACACCAATAAGAGTCCTTGGGCAAGACTCCTAACACTACGTTGGCCTACCTGTAATCATTAACCTTGTAAGTCGCTAAATGTAAATAAGGTTTTTGGTCTCTCCTGTAAAGTTGCCATTTTGGAGATACTTGTTTTTCTTTGGACAGCGACGATATGTTAACATACAGTAGCAAAGCATATACTATATATATATATATATACAGGCCCATTATATTATGTGCCATGGATTATATGGGCGCTGTTGTCAAACATCAACCCAAAACAATGAGTCATGAGATGATGGTTAATCCATGTTTGGATCCACATTGACATGATGATATATCCGCAGGTTTGCACCAGGTATGCTGGAAGCCTCTAGTTCAACCTGACTGGCACCACTACTAGGTGATGTGAAGCTTAGGGAAACTGGCATGGTGCCAAGAAGTGCCTGGGTTCAGATCTTGGCTGGGGTGTCCAGGGTCCTCTCTAGTTGGAGTTGCATGTTCCTTCCCCAGTCCAAAGATGAAATGGAGATGCTAAATTGCCTCTTAGGTGCGAATTAATGAACTGGGCCCTGTCCACGGTGTTTCCTGCCCTCTGCCCAATGAACACTGGGATAGATTCCAGGATCTCCTGCGACCAAGAAGGATGAAGCTGTTTAGAAGATGAGTGAGTGCGTGTATACATTGAGGGCTTGTGATTTTGGGTGATGCTGTTTTTTTACACCAGTGGATGTGACTTTTAAGTCTGAGTGTTTTTTGTCTAGACACTCTGAAAGCTGTTTAGCTGAAGTGCTATGCAATGCAACCGAATGGAACATTAACTGGGAACATCCCATTCTACAAAATTGACAACAGCACTGGGATTTCACTGGCTCTTACAGGAGCTGAACCTGAGTCTGAGTGTTGTCCATATATAAGTGGTGGGAATTGGAGGCTTTTGTCTCCGCTTGTTGCTCCTCTTATTATGAAGGAGTGCATTGCCTATGGTTATATATGTCACTGTAACGCTAAACACCAACTGGTGACTGGCGCAGCGGGTGGCGCTGTTGTCTCACTACATTAAAAGACCTGGGTTCAGTTCCTGGCTAGGGTATCCAGGGTCCACACTGTGTGGTCTCCTCCCACAGTCCAAAGAAACACAGTCAGATGAATGGGAGATGCTAAGTTACCCCTCTAGAAGGAAGTATGAACATGTATGTCTATGTGTCACCCCATGCGATGAACTGGCGACCTATCCAGGGTGTCTCCCTTCCTCGCCGTATGAGCACTGGGACAGACTCCAGCACCCCCTGTGACCCAGAATGAGTAGCATAATGGTGCAATGCTAATAGTAGCATTAGCAAGCCTAGCTGACTAGTTAAAGGTATCAGATATAAATATTCCAGTATGCGTTGCTTACAGTATCACAGCGTATCACATATAAACTGCAGTGCACTGAATCGTAACCCCTGTTATATGATATGCTTTGTACGGCTAGGCTCTTGCCAATACACAGCCCCGTGCTTAAACCAGGTTCTGGAAGTGGGAGTATTTGCTGACTGCACAGGGTTACAGACCAGTCAGGAAGCACTGATGTTAATAACATGTATATCATAACTGTACAACCAAAAAACAAATATCTCTAATATAACAATTTTATAACAGAAGGAAGAAAATGTGAATGAAAAGTGAATTAAAGACTTTGTCCCAAGGAATTTATCATTTAATGGAACACAATATGTAAACAGCAGCTGCTGTGTTCAAGTGAAGTAGAAAAGTAGAAATTGATACAAATGGAGATGTTTTTCTTTGGACAGCGACAATATAGAATGTGATTTAGACAGCCAACTAACTAACTAACTAACTAACTATATATATATATATATATATATATATGAAAATGTATATATAATACATATATATGCATACAGGGGTTGGACAATGAAACTGAAACACCTGTCATTTTAGTGTGGGAGGTCTCATGGCTAAATTGGACCAGCCTGGTGGCCAATCTTCATTAATTGCACATTGCACCAGTAAGAGCAGAGTGTGAAGGTTCAGTTAGCAGGTAATGAGGCACAGTTTCGCTCAAAATACTGCAATGCACACAATCATTATGGGACATACCAGAGTTCAAAAGAGGACAAACTGTAGTGTCACGTCCTTGCTGGCGCATCTGTGACCAAGACAGCAAGTCTTTGTGATGTATCCAAGAGCCACGGTATCCAGGGTAATGTCAGCATACCACCAAAGAAGGACGAACCACATCCAACATGATTAACTGTGGACGTAGGTGGAAGCTGTATGAAAAGGGATGTTCGGGTGCTAACCTGGATTGTAATCCAAAAACATAAAACCGCGCTGCCCGAAATG